>JAKCPB010001082.1:0-60624 GCA_021442155.1 Cymbidium sinense
TTGAACTCGAATCTGAATCTCTGAATTCGAATTGAACTCGAACTCGAATTGAATCTCTTAAATTTAAATCTGAATTAAATTTGAACCTGAATCGAATTTAATGAATCGAATTTGAATCTCTGAATTCTGAATTCTGAATTGAATTTAAATTGAATCGAATCGAATGAATCGAATTTAATCGAATCTGAATCTGAATCGAATCGAATCTGAATCTGAATCGAATCTTTGAATTTTGAATTGAATTGAATCTGAATTTTGAATTTTGAATTTGAATTTTGAATCTGAATCTCGAATCTGAATCTGAATTTTAAATCTTGAATTGAATCTGAATCTGAATCTCTGAATTTGAATCTTGAATCTGAACCTGAATTTGAATCTGAATTTGAATCTGAATTTGAATCTGAATCTGAATCGAATGAATGAATTGAATTGAATCTGAATCTGAATCTGAATCGAATTTTGAACCTGAATCTGAATTGAATCTGAATCTGAATTGAATGAATCTGAATTGAATTTAAATGAATCTGAATCTGAATTTTAAATCTGAATCTGAATCTGAATTTTGAATCTGAATTCTGAATTTGAATTCTGAATCTGAATTCTGAATTTTGAATCTGAATCTGAATCTGAATTTTGAATCTGAATCTGAATCTGAATTTTGAATTTGAATCTGAATTTGAATCTGAATCTGAATCTGAATCTGAATTTGAATCTGAATCTTGAATTTGAATCTGAATTGAATTTGAATTGAATCTGAATCTGAATTTGAATTGAATTGAATTTTGAATCTGAATTTGAATCTCTGAATCGAATTTGAATGAATCTTGAATCTGAATCTGAATCTGAATTTTGAAGAATCTGAATCTGAATTTGAATCTGAATCTTGAATCGAATTTGAATCTCTGAATCTGAATTTGAATCTGAAATTCTGAATTCTGAATTTTGAATTTTGAATTCTGAATTTTGAATTTTGAATTTGAATCTGAATTTGAATCTCTGAATTTTGAATCTGAATCTGAATTGAATTTTGAATCTGAATTTTGAATTTTGAATCTGAATTTGAATCTGAATTGAAGAATCGAATCTGAATTTCTGAATCTTGAATCTGAATCTGAATCTGAATCTGAATCTGAATTTTGAATCTGAATTTTGAATCTGAATCTGAATCTGAATTGAATCGAATCTGAATCTGAATCTGAATTTGAATCGAATCGAATCTGAATTTGAATTTTAAATCGAATTGAATCTCGAATAAATGAATTGAACCTGAATCGAATTTGAATTGAATCTGAATGAATCGAATCTGAATTGAATTGAATTTAAACCTGAATTGAATCTGAATTCTGAATCTGAATCTGAATTGAATCTGAATCTGAATCTGAATGAATCTGAAGCTGAATCGAATCTGAATCTGAATTGAATTGAATCTGAATTGAATCTGAATCTGAATCTGAATCTGAATCTGAATCTGAATTCTGAATTTGAATTGAATTTTGAATTTGAATTTAAATCTGAATCTGAATCTGAATCTGAATCTGAATTTGAATTGAATGAATTGAATTGAATCTGAATCTGAATTGAATTGAATTTGAATTTGAATCTGAATCTGAATCTGAATTTTGAATCTGAATCTGAATGAATCTGAATCGAATCTGAATGAATTAAATCTGAATTTAAATCTGAATTCTGAATCTGAATCTGAATCTGAATTTGAATTTTGAATCTGAATTTGAATTTGAATTTGAATCTGAATCTTGAATTTGAATCTGAATCTTGAATCTGAATCGAATCTGAATCTTGAATCTGAATCTGAATCTGAATCTGAATTTTGAATCTTTAAATCTGAATTTGAATCTTGAATTAAATCTGAATTTTGAATTCTGAATCTGAATCGAATCTGAATGAATTTTGAATCGAATTTGAATCCTGAATCTGAATCTGAATCTTGAATCGAATCTGAATTTTGAATTTAAATCTGAATCTTGAATTTGAATTGAATTTGAATTTGAATTTTAAATTTTAAATCTGAATTGAATTTGAATTTTGAATTCTGAATCTCTGAATTTGAATTTGAATTTTGAATTTGAATCTGAATCTGAATTTGAATGAATCTGAATCGAATCTGAATCTGAATTTGAATTTGAATTTGAATCTTGAATCTGAATGAATTCTGAATCTGAATTCTGAATTCTGAATTTGAATTTTGAATCTTTGAATCTGAATCTGAATCTGAATCTGAATCTTTAAATTTGAATTTGAATTTTGAATTTTGAATTTGAATCTGAATCTGAATCTGAATCTGAATCGAATCTGAATTGAATCGAACCTGAATGAATCGAATAAATGAATCTGAATCTGAATTGAATTTAAATCTTTGAATTTAAATCGAATTTGAATTGAATCGAATCTGAATTGAATGAATCTGAATGAATGAATGAATCTGAATCTGAATCTGAATCTGAATTTGAATCTGAATCGAATGAATTCTGAACCTGAATCTGAATCTGAATCTGAATTTCTGAATTAAATGAATCGAATGAATTGAATGAATGAATGAATTGAATGAATTTGAATGAATTGAATCTGAATGAATCTGAATGAATTGAATCTGAATGAATGAATCGAATCGAATTGAATTTGAATCTGAATTCTGAATTTGAATTTGAATTTTGAATTTGAATTTGAATTCTGAATTTGAATCTGAATTTGAATTTTGAATTTGAATCTTGAATCTGAATCTTTGAATTTGAATGAATCTGAATCGAATTAATCTGAATCTGAATTTGAATGAATCTGAATCTGAATTGAATCGAATCTGAATGAATTAAATCGAACCTGAATCTGAATCTGAATGAATGAACTCGAATGAATTTTGAATGAATGAATGAATTGAATCTGAATCTGAATCTGAATGAATCTGAATGAATCTGAATAAACCTGAATCTGAATCCTGAATCTCGAATCTGAATCTAAATTAAATCTGAATTGAATCTGAATTGAATCTGAATTTTAAATTGAATTTGAATCTGAATTTGAATCTGAATTCTTGAATTTTGAATCTTTAAATCTGAATGAATTGAATCTGAATCTGAATCTGAATCTCTGAATTTGAATTTAAATCTGAATCGAATGAATCGAATTGAATTAAATCTGAATAAATGAATAATTTTGAATTCTGAATCTGAATCTTTGAATTTGAATCTCTGAATCTGAATTGAATCTGAATCTGAATTCTGAATCTTGAATCGAATTCTGAATCTCTAATCTAATCTGAATTCTGAATTTGAATTGAATTTTAAATTTGAATTTGAAATTTAAATCTTGTAATCTTGAATCTCTGTCTGAATTCGAATTCTGAATTGAATTTTGAATCTTGAATCTGAATCTTAAATTTGAATTTGAATCTCTTTGAATTTGAATCTCTGAATTTTAAATCTCTGAATCTTGAACCTGAATTGAATTTTGAATTTGAATCTGAATTTGAATCTGAATTGTTGAATCTGAATCTGAATTGAATTCTGAATCTGAATTTTAAATCGAATTGAATCTCTGAATCCCTTCTGAATTTGAATTTTGAATTTCTGAATTAAATCTCTGAATTAAATTTTTAAATCTGAATCTCTGAATTTGAAATCTTGAAACTGAATCTGAATCTGAATCTTGAATCTGAATCTTAAATCTAAATCTGAATTTAAATGAATCTGGAATTCTGAATCTGTTGAATTTAAATTCTGAATTGTGAATCTGAAATCTGAATCTCTGAATCTGAATCTTGAATTTGAATCTGAAATCTTGAATTCTAAATCTTTAAATCTCTTGAATTTTGAAATTCTGAATCTGAATTGAATTCTGAATCGAATTCTGAATTGAATCTTGAATCTTAAATTGAATCTGAATTTGAATCTGAATTTGAATCGAATTGAATCTGAATTTGAATCGAATGAATGAAACTTTCCTAAAAATTCTTGAAAAATCTGAATCTTCTGAATCTGAATCTAAATCTGAATTAAATCGAATAAACCTAATCTGAATCTAAATTAAATCTTAAATGAATAAATCGAATCTTGAATTGAATTGAATTTAAATTCTGAATCTGAATGAATCTGAATTAAATCAAATTAAATTTTGAATGTCTCTGAATCTGAATTGAATTTGAATTTGAATCTGAATCTTGTCTGAATTTTAAATTCTGAATTTGAATTCTGAATTTAAATCTCTGAATTCTGAATCTGAATCTGAATCTTAAATTTTGTTTGAATTTGAATCTGAATCTGAACCTGAATTTGAATCTTGAAACCTAAATTAAATCTAAATTAGTCTAAATTTAAATCTCTGAATCTCTGAATGAATCGAATTCTGAATCTAAATCTTGAATCTAGTCTGAATCTCTGAATTTGAATCTGAATCTGTCTGAATTTTAGTCTGAATCTGAACCTAAATCTAATCTGAATCTCTTAAATTCTGAATGAATTGAATTTTGAATCTGAATCAAATTTGAATTTAAATCTGAATTCTGAATCTGTCTTTCCTGAATTGAATTCTGAATTTGAATCTGAATCTGAATCTGAATCTGAATCTGAATCTGAATTGAATTCTGAATCTTCTGAATCTTGAATCTCTGAATCTGAATTTGAGAATCCTTGAATCCTGAATCTCTGAATCTGAATCTAAATCTGAATCTGAATCTCTGAATCTGAATCTTAAATCTTAAATTTTAAATCTTTAAATTTTAAATTCTAAATCTGAATTTAAATCTGAATTTGAATTCTAAATTTTGTCTCTGAAATTTTAAATGAATCTGAATCTAAATCTTTGAATCTGAATTCTGAATCTCGAATTTGAATCTCTGAATCTTGAATCTTGAATTAGTCTGAATCTAGTCTAAATTCTGAATTAATGAATTTGAATCCTGAATTTGAATTTGAATCTTGAATCTGAATCTTAAATCTCTGTCTGAATAAATCTGAATCTGAATCTCCTGAATCTGAATCTGAATCTGTTTAAATTTTAATTAAATTTAGTCTCTGAATTTAGTCTGAATCAGTAAATCTCCTGAATCTGAATTTTAAATCTAAATCTGAATCGAATCTGAATCTAAATCTGAATTAAATCTGAATTTTAAATTTGAATCTGAAATCGAATCTAGTCTTGAATCTGAATTGAATTCTCAGTCTCTGAATTGTTTTGAAAATTTGTCTAGTTTGAATTGAATCCTAAATCTGAATTAGTCCTGAATCTGAATTGAATCAGTCTTTAAATCTGTCTGAATCTGAATTAAATTTTAAATCTGAATTGAATCTGAATCTGAATCTTCTAGTCTGAATTGAACTGAATCTTGTTCTAAATCTGTTTGAATTAGTTTAAATCTGAATCCTTGAATTCTAAATCTTAAATCTGTCTTAGTCTTCTGAATCTTGAATTTCAGTCTAAATTTAAACTTGAATCTTGAATTTCTAAAATTTGTTAAATCTTTTAAATCGAATTTGAATCTGAATCTTTCCTGAATCTGAATCTCTGAGTCTTGAATCTGAATCTCTGAATCCCTAGTCTCTTTTTAAATCGAATCTGAATCTGAATCTGAATTTAGTTTGTCTGAATCTTGAAATCCTCCTAAATCTTAAATCTCTTGAATCTGAATCTGAATCTGAATCCTAAATTAATAATCTTTCAGTCTGAATCAATCAGTCTCCCTGAAATCTGAATTCCCAGTCTTAATCTGCCTTAAATTCTGATAGTCTGAGTTTAAATCTCTAAAATTTGAATCAAATTAAATCTTAAATTTGAATCTAGTCTAAATTTGAATCTAGTCTAGTCTGAATCTGAATTCTGAACCTGAGTCTGAATCCCTGAATCTTAAATCTGAATCTGAATTAAATTTAAAATTTGTTTAAATCGAATCTGAATCTGAAAAAGTCGAATTTAAATTCTAGTCTTAAATCTAAATCTGAGTCTTGAATCTGAATTTAATTAATTAATTGAATTCCTGAATCTGAATCCCTAACTTAATCTCCCTTTTCAGTCTGAATCCGAATTAGTCCTGTCTGTTGAATCTAAATTGAATCTAAATCCCTAAATCAAAGAATCAAATTAAACCCCAAATTGAATTCTGAATCTCAGTCCTTAAATCTTGTGTCAAATTTAAATTTAAATCTAAATCTCAGTCTTAAATTCTGTTTCTGAATCTTGTCCTAAATCCTGAACCCCAAACCCCTCTGAATTCTGTCTCTGTTCTGAATTCCTAGTCTCTGAATCTAAATTTGCCTAAATCCTAGTCTCTGTTCTGTCTGAATCCTGTCTCTGTCTTAAATCTGAATCAAATCTGAATCTGAATCTTGTAAATTTCCCAGTCTTAAATCAGTCTCTAAACCCTAAATTAAATGTCCTGAATTAAATCAAATTTGAATTGAATCTAGTCAAATCAAAATCTGGGGTCCCAGTCGAGTCCTTTCTAATGAATCAATTAAATAACCTAAATTCTGGGGTCCCTTCTTAGTCTGAATCTAAATTTGAATCTAACCTAAATCAAATCTCCTAAATCCCAAATTTGTCTTGTCCCTTAGTCTGTTCAAATTTGCCCAGTCTAAATTTGTGTTTGAATTTGAATCTTTCTAAATTTAAAAGTCTTAAATTTAAATTTTGTCTCTGTTCTCCTAAATTTTGAATTTAAAATCTGAACTGTTCTGAATCTGAATTCTAAATCTCAGTCTCTGAATTTAAATCTGAATCTGAATCTTAAATTTTAATTGAATTTGAATCTTGAATTCAGTTCTGTCCTGAATCTGATCCTTGAATAAATCAAATTTAAATCTGTCCAGTTCTGAATTGTCTCCCAAATTTTTCCCTGAATTCTGTAAATTTGAATTTAAATTTTAAATTTGAATTTGTCTCTAAATTTTAAATCTGAATTAGTCTGAATCTGAATCTTGAATCTGAATCTCTAGTCTCTGTCTGAATCTGAATCTTAAATCAAATTCCCAGTCTGAACTAGTTCTGTCCTGTCTGTCTTAAATGAATAAATCTTAATCTAAATTTCAGAATCTGAATCTGTCTAGTCTCTGAATCTCTGTTTAAATCTCTAACTTGAATCCCCTAAATCCTGAGTTTTGTCAGTCTTAAATCAGTCAATCAATTAAATTTGAATCCCTAAATCTGAATAAATCCCTAGTCTTGAATCCCTGTTTGAATCTGAATCTTAAATTAGTCAGTTTAACTAAATTAAATCTGTTAAATTCTAAACTTAAATCTCTAGTCTTAAATCTAAATCTTAATTAGTCTCTGAATCCTAATCTGTCTCTAGTCTAAATTTAAATCCTGAATCTCAGTTAAATTAAATCTCTGGGTCTTGAATAACCGAATCTTAAATTCTAATCTCAGTCTTTCAAATCCCTAAACTCGAATTTTAAACCCGAAAACCCCTAGTCCCAGTCCCTAAATCCCAATGAATCGAATAATTGAACCTAATTAATTAATTGGGTCCCTAAACTTAATCAACCCAGTCTAAATTAAATCTGTGTCCTAACTTAAATCTCAGTCTAAATTGTCTGGGGCCTTAAATCGAACCTCCTAAATCTTAAATCTTGGGTCTTTAAATTTGGGTCCCTAAATCTTAAATTTAAATCTAAATCTTGAATCTAAATTAAATTGAGTCAGTCCCAGTCTAATTCCTGAATCTCTGAATTTAAAGTCTTAAATCTAGTTCTAGTCTCCTGAACCTAGTCCCGAATTGAATCAGTCTCAAATTTAAATTTGAATTGAATTGAATTCTGAATTTAAATTCCTAGTCCAGTCTGAATTTAAATCCTTAAATCCAGTCTTGAATCTAGTCCTTAATCCCAGTCTCAGTCCCTAGTCTCTCAGTCCCTCCTTAAATTTAAATCCCTAGTCAGTCTGTTCTGGGGTCTAAATCTCCCAAATCCTCCTTAAATCAGTCTTAAATTAAATTAAATCCTTAAATCAGTCTCTGAAAATCTTGTCAGTCTGAAACCCCAGTCTGTGTTCTAACTTAAATCCCTAAATCTGAATCTCTAAATCAGTCTGAATAATTGTCCTAATTGTCCCAACTTAAATCCTAAATCCTAAATTAAATTAGTCTTAAATCTGAATCTAATCCTTAAATTTGGGTCTAGTCCCAGTCTTAAATTTTAAATTTAAACCCCAGTCTTAATTGGGGAAATTAAATCTTAACAGTAATCTGGTCTAATCCCAAATCCCTAAAATTTAGTCCCCAGAATCTAAACTTCCAGTCTGGGGTCCCTAGTCTCCCTTGAACCCCAACCTAAAATTTTAAACAGTCCCCAACTTAAATTTCCTAAATCTAACTCCTAAATCTTAAATCTAGTCTCAGTCTAAATCTCAGTCTTAAATTCTTGGGCCCTGAAATCCCTAAATTCCTTAAAATCCCTAGTCTTCTAGTCTAAATCTGTGTCAAATCTTAAACCTGTCCCTAAATTTTCCCTAAATCCCAGTTTGAATCTGTGCCCCAGTCTCTACCTTGGGCCTGGGGTCCCTGAATCTTAAATCTCAGTTCAGTCTAATCTCAGTTCTGAATCTGTCTTTAAACCCCAAATCCCAGTAGTCTGTGTCTTGCCCTGGGTCTCTGAAATTAGTCAGTCTCTGGGTCCCTGCCAATTAAATCTCCAATTAAACCTAAACCCCAATCTGTTCTAAACCCCAAATCCCAGTCAATCTAATCAACCTGAACCCCAGTCTTAAATCCTTAAATCCCCAGTCCCCAGTTCCCAGTCTAAATTAGTCCCTTCTCAGTCTCATTGTTCAGTCCCTAAATTCAAACCCCAAAACTAAATCCTGGGGTCTGAATTAAATTCAACCCCAGTCTAAATCCTGGGGCCTGGGCCTTGAATAGTCTGAATCTAATTCCCCAACCTGTGTCCCAGTTCCTTAATTCAATTAATCAATTCAATCTAAATTCAGCTCAGTCCCAATTAAATTTAAATCTGTCTAATAAACTCAGAATCAGTCTTAAATCAGTCTAATCCCTAAATTTAAATCCCAACTCCTAAATTCCTAATCTAAATCTAAATCTCAGTCCCAAATCAGTCTAACTTAAAATCAAATTCCTGGCCCTATCTAACCTGGGGCCTTAAATTAAATCCCTTAAATCTCAGTCTAAATTTGGGGCCTAGTCTTGGGCCTAACCCACTTTAAATCTCAGTCTCAAATCTTAAATCTCAGTCCTAAATCCCTAAATCCTCAGTCTCAGTCTCTGGGGCCCAGTCCCTAACCCAGTCTAATCCTCTTTTTAGAATCTCAGTCTCAGTCTCTAATTAACCTAATCTTTAACTTGGGGTCCTAATAAATCTAACCCAGTCCTAAATCTTTAAATTCTAACCCTAGTCCCTAAACTCCCTAAATCTTAACCCCTAAACCTAAATCTCTAAATTAAACTTCAGTCCCATCCTTGGGTCCAAGTATTCTAAATTTAAATCAGTCTCCCAGGCCTCTCAGTCTTCAGTCCCTTAAATCTCAGTAAACCCAAATTCATCCCCAGTCCCTGGGGTCCCAAATCTCCAGGGCCTGGGGCCTAAACCCTAGGGGCCCCAGTCTCAGCCTAAATTCAAATCCCTGGGGGTCTTATCTCAGTTACCCCAAATCCTACCCAGTTTTAGTCCCTGGGGCCTAAATTCTTAAATCCCTCCTCAAATTTAAATCCCAAATTCAGTCCCAACCTCAGTCTCAGTCCCTGGGTCTCAATCTGGGCTAGTCTCAGTAAATTCCTAACTAAATTTCAGTCTAAATCCCCAACCTCCTAGTCCCAGTAAATCCCAACCCAGTCCCTGGGGTCCTAAATTTAAATTCCCCAACCCTTTTAAATTCAAACCCCAGTCCTAATCCCCAGTCCCCATGGGGCCAACCCCAACCCCAGTCCCCTGTGTCCTAAATCCCAACCCCACCCCAGTCTCAGCCTGGGTCTGGGGTCTCAGTGGGGCCCACTTCACCCAAATCCCTAAATTAAATCCCAGTCTCAAACTCTAAATCCCTAGTCCCCCAAATCCCTGGGCCCAGCCCAGGCCCACTCAAGCCCAGCATCCCTCAGCCCCAGTCTGGGCCCAGTCCTAAATCCCAAATTTAAATCAGTCTAAATTTTAACCAGTCCAGTCCCCCAGCTTAGTCCCAGTCTAACCTAAACTCAGTCCTGGGGCCCAACTCTATTCCTGGGCCCAAATCCCTGGTCTCATTAACTCTAAATTCATCTGGGCCCATCCAAATTCCCCCAAACTCTTAAATTCAGTCCCAATATAGTCTCAGTCTCCCAAATTCAGCCCCAATTCCTTAAATCTCAGTGGCCCAGTCCCAAATTTAAATCCCAGCTCAGCCCACTGGCCCCAAACCCCAAACCAAAGGCTCAGTGGCTCAGTGGCTCAGCCTGTGGGTTTCAGGGCTGTGGCTCAGTGGCCCAGTGTGCTGTGGCCTGTGGCTCAGTAGTATTCAGGGCTCAGGCTAGGGTTTCAGGGCTGTGGCTGTGGCCTTCTGTGGGCCAGTGTCAGTGGGGCCCTAAACCCTCCCTCAGTCCTCAGTCCTTAAAGTCTCCCCCAGTCCTGGGCCTGGGCCCAAACCCCACTCAGGGCCTGTGGGCCAGTCACTCAGGGCCTAGGGCCTAGGGCTCAGGGCCTGGGCCTAGGCCTAGGGCCTCCTGTGTGGCTTCAGTGGCTCAGTCTGGGGCCCAGTGGCCCAGCCTGGGCCCAGTATCAGTGGCCTGGTGGCCTGGGCCTGTGGGCCTGTGGCCTCAGCCCAGTATCAGGCCCAGGGCCCAGTCCAGTGGCCCAGGGCCCAGGGCCCAGGGCCCAGGGCCCAGGGCCCAGGGCCCAGGGCCCAGGGCCTCATTCAGGCCTGGGGCCCAGCCTGTATCTCATTCAGTATCTGTATTCAGTTCAGGGCCCAGGGCCCAGTGGCCCAGTGGCCCAGTATTCAGTTCCAGCCTGGGGCCCAGGGCCCAGGGCCCAGGGCCCAGGGCCCAGGGGCCCAGGGCCCAGGGCCCAGGGCCTGTAGTGGCCTGTGTATCTCAGCCCAGTATCTGGTGGCCTGTGGGGTCAGGGCCTGTGGCCCAGTGGCCCAGGGCCCAGGGCCTAGGGCCCAGGGCCAGTCAGGGCCCAGGGCCCAGGGCTCAGTATCTGTGGTCTAGGGCCCAGTCAGGGCCCAGTGGTCAGTGGCCTCAGCCCAGGGCCCAGTGGCCCAGTGGCTCAGTGGCCCAGTATCAGTGGCCCAGGGCCCAGTGGCCCAGGGCCCATCTAGGGCCCAGTCAGCCCAGGGCCCAGGGTCTAGTGGCCCAGGGCCTAGGGCCTGGTGGCCTGTATTCAGTCTAGTGCCCAGTGGCCTGGCCCAGTGGCAGTATTCAGGGGCCCAGGGCCTGTATCTGTGGCCCAGTGGTCTGTGGCCCAGTGGTCTGTATTCAGGGCCCAGTAGTCTAGGCCCAGGGCCCAGGGCTTATCTGTGTGGCCCAGGGTCCAGGGCCCAGTATTCAGTCTAGGGCCTGTGTATCTCAGGGTCTGTATCTCATTCAGTATCTCAGTCCTGTATTCAGTATCTGGGCCAGTCCCAGTGGCCCAGTCTAGGGCCTGGGGCCCAGGGCCCAGGGTCTGTGTGGGTCTGTATTCAGTATCTGGGGTCTCCTGTGGTCTGTATTCAGTGGCCCAGTATCTCAGCCCAGGTCTGTATCTAGCATTCTGTGGCTCAGGGCCCAGGGCAGTATCTGGCCTGGTATCTGTGTCAGGGCCTAGGGCCCAGTGCCCAGTGTATCTGTGGCCCAGGGCCCAGGGCCCAGGGTCTGGTATCTGTATTCAGTGGCCTCGGCCCAGGGCCCAGGGCCCAGTATTCAGTGGCCCAGTCATTCAGGGTCTGTATCTGTGTATTCAGTGGCCCAGTATTCAGTGGCCTGGCCCAGGCCTGTGGCCTGGCCCAGGGCCTAGGGCCCAGGGCCCAGGGGCCCAGGGTCTGTATCTGTATCTGTGGCTCAGTATTCAGTGGCCTGTATCTGTGGCCCAGTCTGTATTCAGGGTCAGGGTCTGGTATTCAGGGCCTGGGGGCCTGTATTCAGTATTCAGTGGCCTGTGGCAGGGTCTGTATTCAGGGCCCAGTGGCCTGTATTCAGTCCCAGGGCCCAGGCCCAGTGGTCTGGGCCTGTGTGGTCAGGGGCCCAGGGCCTGTATCTGTGGCCCAGTGGCCCAGGGTCTAGGGCCCAGTGGCTCAGGGTCTAGGCCTGTATTCAGTGGCCCAGGGCCCAGGGCCCAGTGGCCTGTATCTCGGCCGTGGCCCAGGTCTGTGGCTCAGTATCAGTACCTAGGGTCTCAGGTCTAGTGCATCTGGGTGGCCAGGGTCCCAGTGGCTAGGGCCCAGTATTCAGGTCTGGTGGCCCAGTATCTGTGGCCCAGGGCCCAGGGCCCAGTCTGTATTCAGTGGCCTGTATCTGTATTCAGGCCTGTGGTCTAGTGTCTGTGCCCAGTATTCAGTGCTCAGTCTGTGCCGTGGGGCCCAGGTCATTCTGTGGCCCAGTGTATCAGTATTCCAGTGGTCAGTCAGGGTCTAGGGCCCAGGGCCCAGTGGTCAGGCCCAGGGTCTAGGGCCCAGTGGTCTGAGGGTCTAGTCATCTGTATTCAGTGGCCCAGGTCTGTATCTCAGTGGTCTGTATTCAGGCCCAGGTCTAGGGCCCAGTGGCCCAGTATCTGGGCCCAGGGTCTGTATCTGTGGTCTAGGGCCTGTATTCAGGGTCTAGTGGCCCAGTATCTAGGGCCTGTGGTCTAGTATTCAGGTCTAGGGCCCAGGGCCCAGTATCAGTGGCTCGGGCCCAGTGGTCTGTATCTGTGGCATTCAGTGGTCTGTGTATTCAGTATCTGTGTATTCAGGGCCTGTATCAGTGGCAGGCTGTGTGGTCTAGTGCCCAGGGTCAGTATTCAGTGGCCCATTCAGGGCCCAGTGGTCTGTGGGGTCTGTATTCAGGGCCCAGGGCCCAGTGGCCCAGTATTCAGTATTCAGGGCCTGTGGCCTGTGGCCTCAGGCCCAGGTCCCAGGGTCTGTATTCCAGTATTCAGTATCTGTGCCCAGTATCTGTGGTCTGTGTATTCAGGGCCCAGTGCTAGGGCCCAGTGTATTCCCAGGGTCTGTGTGGCAGTGTGGCCCAGTGGCCCAGTGGCCCAGTGGCCCAGGGCTCAGGGTCTGTATCTGTGTATCTGTATCAGGCCAGGGCCCAGTGGGCCCAGGTCTAGGGCCCAGGGCCCAGTGGCCCAGTGGCCCAGGCAGTCTGTGTATTCAGTGGCCCAGTGGCCCAGTATCTCAGTGGCCCAGGCCCAGTCTGTATTCAGGGCCCAGGGCAGTGCATTCAGTGCCCAGGGCCCAGGCCCAGGGTCTAGGCCCAGTGGCCTGTGGCAGGGCCCAGTGTATCTAGGGCCCAGTGGCCCAGGGTCTGGGGCCCAGGCCCAGGGCCCAGGGGCCTCAGTGGCCCAGTATCTGTGTGGCCCAGTCTGTGCTAGTCAGTGGCCCAGGGCCCAGTGGCCCAGTGGCCCAGTATCTGTGTGGCCCAGGGCCCAGGGTCTGTGGGTCTAGGGCCCAGGGCCCAGGGCCCAGGGCCCAGTAGGGCCCAGGCTCCAGTATCTGGGCCCAGTGGCCTGTATTCAGTGGCCCAGTGGCCTAGCCTGTGTGGCCCAGGCCTCTGGTGGGTCTGTGGCCCAGGTCTCAGTGGCCCAGGGCCTGTGTGGCCCAGGGTCTGTGGCCCAGTGGCCCAGTATCAGGCCCAGTGGCCCAGGGCCCAGGGTCTGGTGGCCCAGGGCCTGTGGCCCAGGGCCCAGTGGCCCAGTCTGTGGCCTGTGTGTGGCCCATCAGGGCCCAGGGCCCAGTATTCAGGGCCCAGTGGCCCAGGCCCAGTGGTCTGTGTGGCCATTCAGGCCCAGGGCCCAGGGTCTGTGTGGCCAGGGCCCAGTATTCAGTGGTCTGTGGCCCAGGGCTCAGGGTCTAGGGCCCAGTGGCCCAGGCATTCAGTGGCCCAGTGGCCTGTGGCCCAGTGGTCTGTATTCAGTGGCCCAGGCTAGGCCCAGGCCTGTGTGGCCCAGGGTCTAGCCCAGGGTCTAGGCCCAGTGGTCTGTGTGTATTCAGGGCCCAGGGCCCAGGGTCTAGGGCCCAGGGTCTAGGGCCCAGGGCTGTGGCCCAGTGGCCCAGGGCCCAGTGGTATCTGTCCTGTGTGGGTCTGTATTCAGTATCTGTGGCCCAGTATCTGTATTCAGTGGCCTGTGTGGTCTAGTGGCCCAGGGCCCAGTATCAGGGCCTGGTGGCCCAGTATTCAGTGGTCAGGGTCTAGGGCCCAGGGCCCAGTCTAGGGCCCAGGGCCCAGTGGTCTGTGGCCCAGTATTCAGTGGTCAGGGCCCAGTGGCCCAGGGCCTGTGGCCCAGTGGCCCAGTGGTCTAGGCCCTGTATTCTGTGGCTCCAGTGGCCCAGGGTCAGTGGCCCAGTGGGTCTGGGCCTGTATTCAGTGTATTCAGGGTCTGTGCCCAGGGTCTAGGGCCCAGTGGCCTGGGCCCAGGGCCCAGGGTCTAGTATCTGTGGCCAGGGCCCAGGGTCTGTGGGCCCAGCATTCAGTATTCAGTATCTGTGTGGCCCATTCAGTGGTCTAGGGCCCAGGGCCTGTATTCAGTGGCCCAGTGGCCCAGGCATTCAGGTCTAGTATCTCAGCCTGTGGTCAGGGGCCTGTATCAGGTCTAGGCCCAGGGCCCAGGGCTTCAGTGGTCAGTATTCAGTCTAGTGGTCTGTGGGTCTGAGTATTCAGTGGTCTAGGGCCCAGGGCCCAGTGGCCCAGGGTCTAGGGTCTAGGGTCTAGGGTCTAGGGCCCAGGGCCCAGTATTCAGGGCCCAGTGGCCCAGGGTCTAGGGCCCAGGGCCCAGTCTGTATCTGTATTCAGGCCCAGGGCCTGTGGCCCAGGGCCCAGTATCCAGGGCCCAGGCCTGTATTCAGGGCTCCCCAGGGCCCAGGGGTCTGTGTGGCCCAGGGCCTGTAGGGCCCAGGGTCTGTGGCCCAGTGGCCCAGGCCCAGTGGTCTTCAGGGCCCAGTGGCCCAGTGGCCCAGTGGCCCAGTCTGTGGCCCAGCATTCAGTGGCCCAGGTCTAGGGTCTGTCAGTCTCAGTGGCCCAGTGGCCCAGTATTCAGGGCCCAGTGGCCCAGTATCTAGGGCCCAGTGGCCTGCATTCAGTATTCAGTATTCAGCATTCCAGGGTCTAGGGCCCAGGGCCTAGGGCCCAGGGTCTAGTGGCTCAGGGTCTACTAGGGTGGCCTGTGGCCTGGGCCCAGTCTGTTCAGTGCCAGGTCTCAGGCCAGTAGTATCTGTATTCTGGGGCCCAGCCTGGGCCCAGGGTCAGTATTCAGTGGCCCAGTGCCTGTATTCAGTGGGTCTCAGGGTCAGTACAGTGTCAGGCAGTTCAGTGGTTTGTGGTGGTAACAGTAAATTCATATTCAATATTTATTCTTTGAATTTAATCAACCAAGTAGGACCCCTTTTCTAAAACCCATGACATTAATAAAAATGAGCACCCATGAGTCAAAACCTAGATAAGTAGAACCATCTCTACTATAAATATCCTATTCCATAAGCAGTGACGGCCATTCTTCAATTTTTCCAGCCCATTAAACTAACACCACCTCAGTGCTAGATCTACCATCATATCTAATCTCTCTTCCTCCACCACCATGGCTATAATCTTGGTCCTCCATAACCACCACCCCATATCCACCAAGACCTCCGTGATCCCACCACCATTATGATAACCACCACCTGCCTTCCTTCACCCCAGGGCCAGACATTCAGACAGGGATGTGCCTATCATCAAGGTTCTACCCATTCTGGTTTATGGTTGTTTGGGTCAGGTTTAGGGCCCAGGGCTTGGGGATTTAGGGTTTTGATTTTGTGGTTTAGGCTCAGGGTCTAGGTAGTAGGGTTTGTGGGTTGGGGGTTTGTGGCAGGGTTTATGGTTTCAGGGTTTGTAGGGCCAGAGTTTTGTGGTTTGTGGGTGGCCAGGCCTGTGATCAGTGGTGGCTCAGTGGTCAGGGTCAAGGTGTATTTCAGGGTTTGTATTCTAGCCCAGTGTAAGTGGTCTGGCCTGGCCTGCCCAGGATGGGTTACAATTTTAAAGCAAACCAGTGTAGGTTAATTTAGTTTATTTATTATTTGTTTATTTTAATTTTCTTTATTTAGGTTTATTTTTATTTAGTTTAGTTAAAGTGGTATGATCTTTAGCCCAGGTGTTTTAGTATTTTTTTAATCTATTTTAGTGAGTATTTTTATTTATTTTTGTGTCTGTTTTATTTTATTTTTTATTTTCACTTTAGTTTATTTTATTTTTTAGATTTAAGTTTAGGTTTTACTTTAAGTCTTTTAGGTTTTATTTTTTGTTTAGTTTAAGTATATTTTAGTTTATTTTTTATTTAGTATAAGTCAGATTGGATTAGTTTATTTTAGTTTACAAGTTAATTTTAATTTATTTTATTTTAATTTAGGTTTATATTATTTATTTTAGGTTTTGATTTTTTTTGGGCTTAGGGTTTAGGTTTTATTTATTATTTAAGCCCAGGTTTAATTTTAGGTTTAGGTTTCATTTAGTTTTATTTTATTTTATGTGGTATTTTAATATTTTAGGTTTATTTTATTTGATTTAGGTTTTATTTTTAAGTTTAGTTTAAGTCATCATTTATTTTAGTTTCATTTTATTTTATTTTTTATTCTTTGTGGTTTAGGTTTATTTTATTTTTATTTTATTTGATTTTATTTTCTATTTTGTTTAGGTTATTTTATTTCTTTTACTTTTCAATTTTATTTAGTAGCAGTTTAGTTTTAGATTTGTGGTTTGGTTAATTTGGCCCAGGTTTGAGGTTTAGAGTTTGTGGGTTTAGGGTTTGTATTTTAAGTTTAGGTTTTAAGTTTTAATTTAGGGTTTGTTTTTAACAAAGAACAAATCTGATTCAACATTTTTTCTTTCAATTTCATGTACCAAGTAGTATCCCAAGTTTTCAAGATATAGAGATAAAAAATGAGCACCCATAGAGCAAATCAAAATCACTAGATAAGTAGAACCATCTATACTATATCAGCCCATAAGCAGAGATATGATTAACTGCTCTTCGCTTTCTCAGCCCCATCAACCAGCCTCAGCAGATCTCCCAGTGATCTGGCCCAACCCAGTGATGGTGATGTTCCCAGGTTCTTCCCATTCTGTGTTTAGGTTTAGTGGTATGGTTTAGGTTTATTTTTAATTTATTTAGTAACTTAGTTTAGGGCCCAGGGCCTGGTTTGGGTGTTAGATTTTGGTTTTATGCCTTGTGGATTTTGGGCCTTTAGGGCCCAGTGGTCAGTGGTTCACTGGTTTGTATCTGTGGTGAGGGTTTAGGGTCAGGTGGTATGGTAGGTTATGATCAGTGATGTGGCCCAGTTTAGATTTTATGTCAGGGATGGATAGGGTCTGTGGTAGTGGTCAGAAATTTATCTAAACCCAGTGGTATTTAGTTTTTTTTATTACTTATTTTATTTTATTTTCATTTAGTCATTTTATTTTTTTATTTAATTTAGTTTTATATTTTAATTAGGTTTTTATCAGGCCATTTTGTGGTCAGTCAGGTTTATGCATATTTTAGTTAGTTTTATATTTATTTTATTTTATGTAAGTTTTATCTTTGTTTATGTTTTATTTTTATTGGCCCAGGTTTTAGGTTTATAGTTTTATTTTATTTTATTTTATTTTATTTTATTTAGTTTAGGATTTAAGTTTAGTTTATCTAGGTAGGTTTTATTTATTTTAGTTTAGTTTATTCTTTAGATCAGGCCTCAGTTTTATTTAGGTTTAGGTTTTTTTTAGAATAGGGTTTAGGTTTTATTTTATGTATTTTTTTAGGTTATGTTTATTTAGTTTTATTTTATCATCTGTGTATTATATTTTTATTTTATAATCAGTTTTATTTA
The DNA here is from genome assembly GCA_021442155.1 of Cymbidium sinense. NCBI lineage: Eukaryota > Viridiplantae > Streptophyta > Magnoliopsida > Asparagales > Orchidaceae > Cymbidium > Cymbidium sinense. The sequence goes on from JAKCPB010001082.1 coordinate 17,944, forward strand.
GTTTTGCATTTTAGGTTTATTTTATTTTTAGGTCTGTTAGGTTTATTTATTTATTCATTTATTTTATTTTCATCTTATTTTATTTTCCATTTAGGTTTACCCAGGTTTAGAGGTTTTAGGGTTTATCATTTTATTTTATTTTATTTTATTTAGGTCATTTTTATTTATTTAGGTTTATTTAGTTAGGTTTTTTTGTTTTTAGGTAGGGTAGGGCCCAGTGGCCCAGGTCTCAGGTTTAGAGCTCAGTGGTCAGGCAAGCAGGCTAGGCCTGGGTCAGGGTCAGGTTTGGCCCAGGTGTGTGGCCTAGGTAGGGTTTTATAAATGAAATAAACCCAGGTTTAGGTTTATTTAGTATTTTTTTTTATTTTAGTTTATTTTATTTTTTATTTTATTTAGGATTATTTATATGTGTTTAATTTAGTTTATTTTATTTTAAGTTTATTTATTTTAGTCAGGCTTTTATTTTATTTATTTTTTGGCCCAGTTTAGTTTATTATTTTTAGTAGTTTTATTTTCCCTTTATGTTTAAGATTTATTTTTTTTTAGGTTTAGGACGTTTTAATTATTTTTTTGTTTAGGTCAGGTTTTATAGGTTAATCTGTGTTTTATTTTAGATTACTTTATCTTATTTAGTCAGGTCAGGGCTTTACTGTGGCCCAGGATTAGTTTATTCATTTTAGTTGTTTTATTTTTTAGGTTAAATTTTATTTTATATTTTATTTTTTTTTTTTTAATTTAGGTTTAGATTTTATTTTAATTTACTTTAAGTTTTATTTTTTAGTATTTTGTGTTTTGGTTTTTATTTAGTTTTATTTTATTTTATTTTAGGTATTTATTTTTTATTACATTTATTTTTTTATTTTATTTATTTTTTACTTTAGGTTTATTTTTAGTTTTGTTTAGTTTATTTATTTTATCTTAGTTTTTTTAATTTATTTTATTTTCTTTTCCCACGCCAGTTTAGGCTCACATAGGTTTAGTTTAGGTTTTAGTTTAGGTTTTATTTTATTTATATATTTATTATCTTAGGTTTAGTTGCTTATTTTTTATTTCGTGGCCAGTGCAGCTGTGTGTGGCTCAGTTAGGGCCCAGGGTGGCCCATGGCTGGCCTGGTCTTAGGGCCTGGGCTCAGGGCCTGTGTGGGTCTAGGGCCTAGTGGCACAGCCCAGGATCTGGGGTGTTAGGTCTTGGCCTGGTCTGGGTTAGTATAGGCCCAGTGGCCCAGGGCCTAGTGTGGGTTTATTTTTTCAATCTATTTTTATTTTCATTTTAAATTAAGCAAACCCAAGTAAGTTTATTTAATTTATTTAGTTTATTTTATATTTCAATATATTATTTTATTGTTTCAGTTTATTTTATTTTATTTAGTTTAGTTTATTTTATGTTTATTTTTTAGTTTACTTTAGGTTTAGGTTTAGGTTTATTTTTTATAGTTTTATTTTATTTTTGGTAGTTTTATTCATTCTGTGTAGTGAAGGTTATTTTCTTATTTTAATGTTTAGGTTTTAGGTTTTATTTTAAGTTTTATTTATTTTGGTTTATTTTAGTTCAAATTTAGGTTTATTTTAATTTATCTTATTTAGGGTTTAGCTCAGTTTAGGTTTAGGTTTATGTTTTTTATTTTAGTTCAAGTTTTTTATTTAGTTTATTTTATTTTATTTTAGGTTTAGTTTTTTTGAATGTGGTCAGTGCATTGTATATTTTTTTAGTTTATTTAAGTCAGTTATTATTTTTATTTATTTTATTTTAATTTATTTTATTTTCTTTAGGTTTAATTTTATTTTATTGAGATTTTTATTTTTAGTTTAGTTTAGGTTTTATATTTTATTTTAGTTCAATTATTTTTATTTTATTTTCTCTTGTTTTTATGTTTTATTTTATTTTATTATTTTTATTTTATTTTATTTTAAGTTTTTAATTTATTTATTTTAAGTTTTATTTAGTTTAGGTTTAGCTTTTAGCTTCTGTGTGGTTTAAGGTATGGCCTGTGGTTACTGATGGAGGTGGGGTTCTGGGGTTTATGATTTGTGGTTTCAGTGGTTAAGGCTATTCAGGTTTAGGGTTTAGGGCCCAGGTTTAAGTTAGGGTTTAGGATTTAGGGCTCAGGGTTTTAGGGTTTAGGATTTGTGGTTTAGGGTTTAGGTTTATGTCTTTGGTCTAAGGTTCAAGTTAGTTGGGGTGGTTTGTGTGTTTTTTTTAACCCAGAATAAATTCAACTTCAACATTTCTTATTTTGATTTCACAACCAAGTAACACACCAAGTTTTTTAAGACAGGATGACATAGATCAAAAATGAGCATGCATAGAGCAAATCAAAATTCCTAGATAACTAGAGACATATCTACCCAGGACAGCTCAATAAGTAGCTAATCGGATCTAGCTTTCTTCAATTTCTCCGCCCATAAGAACCACCCCGCCTCTCGAGTGGATTCACCATCATATCCCCCTGATCTCTCCTCAACCACACCATGCTATAACCTACATCACTCATTCGCCTTCATAACAACCATTGCTCACCACCACCTCAATATCCACCAGAACCTAGATCCGCCACCAGTGATAATCGCCTCTACCTTCACCTGTCACCAGATCTAGACCGAGCCCAGCACCAGTGATGTTCCTACCATAAAGATTATGCCCATTATTGGTTTAAGTTTATTAGTTTTAAAGTTTAGGTTTATTTTTAATTTATTTAGTTACTTTAGATGTTTAGGGCCTGGGTGGGAGGGAGTTTAGGTCAGTCAGGCCCAGGGCCCAAGTTAGGGCCCAGGGCCTGTTTGCCCAGGGTTTAGGATCAGGGGGCCCAGGATGGCCCAGTGGCCTGGTAGGTTGTATTGTGTGGCTCAGTGGCCCATGGCCCAGGGCCCAGGCCCCATGGTCTTTGTGGTCTGAGGCCCAGGGTCCACCATCCAGGTGCAAGGCTAGGGCTAAAACCCAGGGCCAGGGCCCAGTGGCCCAGTCCCCAGGGCCTGTGGGTCATGGGGCCCAGGTCCTGGCCCAGCTCAGCCTGGCCCAGTGGCTAGAGCCCAGGGCCTGGCCCAGGGCCCAGGTCATTAGGGCTGGCCCATCTGGCCTGGCTGTCACAGGGCCCAGTGGCCTGTCTGGGCCTGTGGCCCAGGCCCAGGCCTGTACTCAAGATCTGGCGATCTGTGGTCTGTGGCCCAGTGGCACAGGCCTTGTGTCAGGCCCAGGGCCTGGATCAGGCCATGCCTTCTGGGCCCATGGTGGCAGGCCTGGGGTCAGGGCCTAGCCCAGTGATTCAGCTTGTGGCTCAGGGCCCTGGCCCAGGGCCTAGGATCTGGGCTCAGACTCCATGGTCTTGGCCCAAGGCTCAGTCCTTTAAATCAAGCAAACCAGCAAGCCTGGTATTTAGATTTTTATTTATCTCATTTTAGTTTTATTTAGGTTTATTTTATTTAGTGTAGTTTATTTATCTTAGGCATTTAATTTATGTTTAAATTAGTTTCTTTGGGTTTAAGTTAGGCTCATTTATTTTAGTTTAGTTTTATTTTATTTTATATTTAGGTTTTATTTTTATTTAAGTTAAGTATATTTTATTTTAGGTTTAGGATTTAGGTTTTATTTTAAGTTTATTTTAGGTTTTATTTTTAGTTTGGTTTAGGTTTATTTTAGTATTTTATTTCATTTAATTATGGTTTAGGTTTAGTTTTATTTATTTTAAGTTTAGGTTTATTTTATCTTGTTTATTTTAGGTTTAGGTTTTAGCTGGGCATAGGTTTTATTTTTATAAATTTTGGTCTATTTTAGGTTTATGTTTAGGTATTTTTGTTTTATTTTATTTGATTTTAATTCTCACGCTTAGTTTATTTAATATAGGTTTTTATTTTAGGTTTATTTTAATTTATAGCTTTTTTTTGTTTTTATATTTTATTTTATTTTAATTTTATTTTTATTTTATTTTATCTCACAGCCAGATTACATTTAGGCTTTATTTTATTTTTTATTTATTTGTGTTTATATTTATTTATTCATTTTATTGTGGTTTTTAAGTTTTTGTGGCTCAGGGTTTAGGGTCAGGTGGGGTTTAGGCCTGGGGGTTAGGGTGTGATCTACAGTTTTAGGGTCAGGTTTAGGGCTCAGGGTGGGGTGGATTAAGCCTTAGGGTCAGAGTTTAGGTTGAAGGTTAGGTTTTTTAAAATTTTCATTATTTAATTTTAAAAATCAAGAACCCGATAGTATAGGTTTATTTTATTTTATTTTATTTTATTTATTTAGGTTTTTTTTACCATTTTTTTAGTTAATGTATTTTAGGTTTATTTATTTTAATTGTCAGCTTATTTTGTTTATTTTAGTTTATTTTATTTTATTTTGGTTTTATTTTATTTTAATTCTAAGTTTAGGTTTTATTTTATTTTTTAGGTTTAGGTTTTAGGTTTTATTTTAGGTTTATTTTAGGTTTTATTTTAATTTGAGTTTTGGTTTATTTTAGTATTTTATTTTATTTAGGGTTTTGTTTAGTTTAGGTTTAGGTTTTATTTATTTTAGTTTAGATTATTTTAGTTTAGGTTTATGTTTATTTTTACTTTATTGTAGGTTTATGTTTTTAGTGGGTTTAGTTTTTTCATATTTATTTTTAGGTTTTATTTTTAGGTTTAGAATTTTATTTAGTTTTATTTAATTATATTTTGGTTATTTTATTTTAGGATTAGTCATTATTTTATTTAGGTATTTTAGTTTTTTACTTTAGTTTAAATTTTTATTTATTTTATTTTATTTTAGTTTTTATTTTTTTATTTTTTTAGGTTTAGGTTTAGGTTTTTATTTTATTTTATTTTTCTATTTTATTTATTTCTATTTTATTTTGGTTTAGGTTTTTATTTATTTTGATTTTTTAGTTTAGGTTTAGGATTTAGTGTTTAGGGTTAGTTGAGGGTTTAGGGTTTATGGTTTAGGATTTAGGGTTTAGCATTATCACCAAAAAAGAGAATGCATATATAAATCTCTCACAACATAGCCTAAAATAAAATAAATAAAAACCTAAACTAAACAAAAAATAAAAAAACCTAACTAAAATAAAAACTAAAGCTAAAATAAAAATAAAATAAACTTAAAATAAAATAAAATAAAATAAAACCTAAACCTAAAAAAATAAATAAATAAAAATAAAACCTAAACCCTAAACTAAAAAAAACCTAAATCTAAAATAAAAATAAAATAAACCTAAACCTAAGCTAAAATTAAATAAACTAAAATAAATAAAACCTAAACTTAAACCTAAAATAAATTAAACCTAAACCTAAACTTAAACTAAATAAAATATAATAAACCAAAAATAAACATAAACCTAAACTAAAAAAGAACCTAAAAAAACCTAAAATGAAAACCTAAAAGCTAAACCTAAGAAAATAAAATAAAAACCTAAACCTAAACATAAAAAATAAAAATAAAACCTAAATCTAAAAAACAAAATAAAAATAAAACTAAAGAAAAAAAATAAACTTAAACCTAAACCTAAACCTAGAAAATAAACTAAAAAAACCCTAAACCCTAAACTTTAAACCCAAAACTCTGAACCCTAAAACCTACAAACCTAAACCGTAAACCCTAAACCCTAAGCCCCAAACCCTAAACACTAAACCCTTAACCCTAAATCATAAAAATCTAAAAACCTAATCCTAAACTAATTAAAACCTAAAAATAAAATGAATAAATAAACCTAAACCTAAATAAAATAAAATAAAATATAAAACTTAATTAAAACCTAAATATAAACCAAAAAATAAAATATAAAAAATAATAAAAATAAAATAAAATAAATAAAAACCTAAATTAAACTAAAATATAAAATAAATTGAAAAAATAAAAAACCTAAATAAAATAAAAACTAAACGTAAGATGAAATTAAAATAAACCTAAAATAAAATAAAATAAAAATTAAGAAAATACATAAACCTAAAAAGAAATAAAAATAAAACTAAATAAAAACTAAAAATAAAATGAATAAAAACCTAAACCTAAATATAATAAAAAATAAAATAAAATAAAATAAAAATGTAAACTACAATCTAAATCTGAACCTAAACCCACAAAGAAAAAAAAATCAAAAATAAATACTAAATTAAAATAAAATAAATAAAAACCTAAACTAAATAAAAAATAAAAAACCTAAATAAAATAAAAATTAAATTTAAATAGAAATAAAATTAACCTAAAATAAATTAAAATAAAAACTAAATATAAACTTAAACCTAGTAAATAAACCTAATAGTAAAACTTAAAAATAAATAAAAAATTAAGCCTAAACCCTAAACTAAAATAAAACCTAAACCAAAAATTAAAATAAAATAAAAAAATAAAATAAACCTAAACCTAAAATAAACTAAACCTAAACCCAAACCTAATCTAAATAAAATAAAATAAACTAAAAATAAACCTAAACCTAAACTAAAAAATAAAACCAAAAAATTAACCTAAAATAAAAACTAAAACTTAAACCTGAAAAAATAAAATAAAATCCTAAACCTAAACCTAAAAATAAAAAATAAAAGCTAAACCTAAAAAAATAATAAAAAATAAAACTCACCTAAAATGTGAACCTAAACCTAAACCAAAAAAAATAAACTAAAGTAAAAAACCTAAATTAAATAAAAAAATTAATCTAAACAAAAGAAAAATAAAGTAAACTAAAATAAATAATAAATAAACTAAATATACCAAATAAACCTAAACCCATCGGTTTACTTAATTAAAAAAAACCTTAAACCCTAAACCCTAAACCTACGACCCTATACCCTAAACCCTAAACCCTAAAAAAACCTAAACCCTAAACTCTAAACCCTAAAAAACTCAAAACCCTAAACATGAAACTCTAACAGTAAACCTTAAACCCTAAAAGCATAAACTCTCAAACCTAAAACCTTAAACCCTATACCCTAAACCCTAAACCTTAAACCCTAAACCCTAAACCTAAAACCCAAAACCTTAAACCTAAACCTAAAGTAACAAGTAATAAATAGAATTAAAAAATAAACTAAAACTAAAAACTTCAATAAATAAACACAAACCTGAAACCCCAGAATGGGTGAGCTTGGCGGGAACATCACTGTCCAGGGGTCTCTAGATCAGTGGTGGAGGGCGAAGAAGGTGGCGATTATGCGTGGTTGTGGGGATGCAGGTGCTAGTGGATATGGAGGTGGTGGTGGAGGCGGTGGTGGTTATGGAGGCGAGGAGGCGATGGAGGTTCTGATCATGGTGGTGGCGAGAGAGATGGGGATATGATGGTGGATCCACTACTTGAGAGCCTGGGTTATTTTTTGATGGGAACTAGAAAGCGAAGAAGCGGTGGATCCATCTACTACTTATGGCTGACTTTATAGTAGAGCAGTTCTAGTTATCTAGGGTTTTGATTTACTCTATGTGCTCATTTTTGATCTATGTTGCCACTTGTGCATTAGAAAACTTGTTGTGCTACTTGGTTAATGAAATACAAAAAAAGAAATGTTGAATCGAAATTTGTTCTCTGTTAAAGAAAAATTAAAATCCCTAAACCCTAAACTAAAGCCTGAACCTTAAACCTTAAACCTAAACCCGATAATTTGCTAGAGCCTTTTGCTGTGTTGGCTGAACCTTTGTTGATCACTTTAAATGGGACTTTTTGGTTTTTTTTGTTGGTGGCTGCCTTTGGCCCCCTTTTGTGTGGTTGTTTTATCTTTTAGTGATTTACACTAGTTGTAGCTTATGTTTCCTTCAGTTGATGGTTTCATTTCTGAGATATTTAATCATTTGGGATTGCTCACCCTAGTTTGGCTTGGTGACTGCTTATTGTTAGGACTTTGGCTTGAGGGCTCCTATCTTGGTTTTGTTGGCTATTTCTCAATTAATTGGCATTGGTATGGTGCTTGCTGATGGCTAGTTTTAGTTTTCCCTAGTTTAATGCTTGGATGGGTATTTGGTTAATGTTGTTGGTGTTCTGACTTTGTTCTAGCCTTTCTCTAAGTTATTATGATTAGTCTATTATGGTTTTTGTTTGGTGGTTTGGTTGCAAGCTGGTTGCTGGTCGGTTGCTTTTTGTTTAATGGTGATGGATCTAGAACTCTATGGACTACTGGGTTTGGATGTTTACTTGTATCAAGTATCGACTATGATGCCTTTGATGTTACTCATGTCTTCTCTCTCTCGGTTGGTAGCATTACATATGATTGTAACCCTTCTTTATGAAGTTTGGATGCTCCATGTATTGTTGCCTTTCTTTGAGATGATCCTAAGCTTGAGCCTTTTCTTTCTAAGCTCTCTCCTTTTCCTCTCTTTATCTTTTAGCTATGACTTTTGCCTTTGTAGTGTTTTTGATTTTTTTTACAAGTTGGAACTTTATAGAGGGAATGGTCATTGCTAAGTCAACCCAAGTGATGTTGCTGTGGATATTGCTTATCCTGCTTTTTCAAATGAATCATGAACTGCTGCTGACTCATCCTTTTACTATTTTTAGGATTTGTTTGTCTTACTCTATGTATTTTTCTCTTATGCCTTTTAGGCATTATATTTGCTCTATTATTTTCTTTTCTTTTTTTAATGTACTTAGATGGGGGTTTATCTCTCTAGATTTTTTTGTAGCTCTAGCAGTAGAATTTTAGAGCTTTACCCCTTTTAAGGACATTTTATCTTTTCCTTTTATGGTAATAAAATTCTAACTTTCCCAAAGAATACCATAAACCCTAATCCTTAAACAACAAACCCTAAAAAAACCTAAACCTATAACCCAAACCCTAAACCCTAAACACAAAACCCAAAAATCTAAACCCTAAACTCTAAAACCCTAAACCCTAAACCTTGCCTAAATGAAAGCCTAAACATTAAACCCTAAATGCTAAACCATAAACCTTAACCCTAAACCCTGAACTCTAAAAGCATAAAACCTAAAATCCTAAACCCTAAACCCTAAACCCTAAACCTGAAACTCTAAACCTATATCAAAATAAGAAATAAAATAAATAAATAAATAAATATAATAAATAAACCTACCCTTTTTAATTTAAAATAATAAAATAAAATAATTAAAATAAAACCCTCCCTAACCTAAACCCCAAACCCTGACTCTGACTCCTGACCCTCCCCCAGGCTCTAACCTGACCACTAAACTAAAGCCTCCACTCTCCATAAAATGACCCATAACCCTTACTGATCCTCCCCAAATGACCTGGGCCACCACCCACCTCTGACATTAAACCCTAAACCTAAACACACCTGAGCCACCCTGACCATCTTTAAACTAAACTAAATCCACCACCCTAAATCTACTACCCTCAAGCTGACCCTAAATCCTAAAGCCTAAACATAAAACCCAAACCTAAACCCTACCAGACCCTAAACCCTCCACCCAACCAAACCCTAAACCCTAAACCTGAAACCTAAACATAAACTAAAGTAAATAAAACCAAAAATAAAAATAAATAAACCAAACCTAAAATAATAAATTCAAATAAAATAATAACCTAAACAAAAATGACCTAAACCTAAAAATAAAATAAAATAAACTTAAAATAAAAAAATAAAATAAAAACTAAATTTTAAATAAAATAAAATAAACTTAAAAATAAAATAAAAAACTAAATAAAACCTAAGCATAAAAAATAAACCTAAAAATAAAGTTGAAAATAAATAAAAAATAAAACCTAAACCATGAACTAAAACAAAACCTAAACCTAAAATAAATAAAACATAAACTAAACTTAAAATAAACTAAATCTAAACCCTAAAATAAATAAAATAAAATAAACTAAAATAAACCTAAACCTAAACTAAAAAAAAAAAAAAAAAAAAAAAAAAACAAACCTGAATAAAATGAGATAAAAACTAAACCTAAACCTAAATATATAAAATAAATACTAAACCTAAAAAATAAAATAAAATAAAACTCAACTAAAAATTAACCTAAACCTTAACCTAAACTTAAGAAAATAAATAAAACATAAACTCAAATAAGCAAGCCTAAAATAAATAAACTAAACTAAATAAAAAATAAACATAAATAGAAATAAAATATAAAATAAACTATAAAAAAAAAATTAAGTAAATAAACTAAATAAACTTAGAAGAAATGTTGAATCTGAATTTGTTCTCTATTAAAAAAAAAACTAAAAATGAAAAACCCTAAACTAAAACTCGAACCCTAAACCTAAAACCTAATCTCTAAACCCTAAACTCTAAAACCCTACCCTAAACCCTAAACCCTAAACACTAAAACCCTATGACCCTAAACCCTAAACCCTAAAACCCTAAAACCTACCTAAACCCTAAACAAAACCCCAAACCCTACACTAAACCCTAAACCCTGAAACCCTAAACTCCAAAGGAAACCTAAACATAAATTAAATAAAACCTAAAAATAAAATAAATAAATAAAACCTAAGCCTAAATAACATTAAAAAAATAAAATAAAATAAAAACCTAAACCTAAACCTAAACCTAAAAAATAAAATAAAATAAAATAAATAAAAACCTAAATAAAATAAAAAGTGAGAGTAAAATAAAAATAAAATAAACATAAAATAAAATAAAATAAAAACTAAATGAAAACCTAAAATAATAAACCTAAAAATAAATAATTAAAACCTAAACCCTAAACTAAAAAAAACCTAAACCTAAAATAATCAAAATAAAATAAACTTAAACCTAAATTAAAATAAACTAAGAAAAATTAAATAAAATGTAAACCTAAACCAAAAATCAACTAAACATAAATCCTAAACTAAATAAAATAAAATAAACTAAAAATAAACCTATTCTTGAACTAAAAAAATAAAACCTTAAAATAAACATAAAATAAAAACCTAAAATCTAAACTTAAAAAATTAAATAAAAACCTAAACTTAAACCTAAAAATAAAAAGTAAAACCTAAACATAAATAATAAAACAAAAATAAAACTAAACTGAAAAATAAACATAAACCTAAACTTAAACCTAAAAAATAAACTAAAATAAATAAACCTAAATAAATAAACTAAACTAAATAAAAATAAAAATAAATAGAAATTATAAAAAAATAAAAAAACTGAAATAAAATAAAAATAAATTAAATAAACCTAAACTTACGGGTTTAATTTAAAGAAAAACCTAAACCCTAAACACTAAACCCAAACATAAGCCCTAAAAACCTTAAATCCTAACGCCTAAACGCTAAACCCTAAACCCTAAATCCTAAACCCTAACACTAAATCCTAATGCTTAAAACCCTAAACCCTAAAACCCTAAACCTTAAACCATAAATCCTAAACCCTAAACCTTAAACCCTTAACCTAAACCCTAAAATGTAAAAAGCTAAACCTAAACTAAGAAACCTAAAAATAAAATATATAAAAAAATCTAATCCTAAATAAAATAATAAAATAAAATAAAATAAAAACCTAAACTAAAACCTAAACCTAAACCAAAAAATAAATTAAAATAAATAAAACCAAAATTAACTAAAAGTAAAAACCTAAGTATAAAAACTAAATAAAATAAAGACTAAACATAAAATAAAAGAAATAAATATAAAATAAAAAAAACTAAATAAATGGAAAACCTCAAAAAATATACCTAAAAGAAAAAAATAAAACCTAAACCTTAAACTAAAAAAAAAAAACTAAACCTAAATTAGAAATAAAGTAAACAAAAATAAAATAAACCTCCACTAAAATAAACTAAAGAATAAATAATACCTAAACCTAAGTCTAAACTAAACAAAACTTAAACATAAACCTAAATAAAATAAAAAATCATCTAAAATAAAGCTAAACCTAAACTAAAAATAAAACCTAAAATAAACTTAAAATAAAACCTAACACCTAAACCTAAAAAAAATAAATAAAAAATTAAACCTACCTTAAAATAAAAATAAAACCAAAACCTAAAAATAAGTAAAATAAAACTCAACTAAAATAAACCTAAACCTAAAAAAATAAACTAAAATAAAACCTATACTAAAATAAATAAACCTAAAATAAAGAAAATAAACTAATTAAAAATAACATAAACTAAAATAAATAAAAATAAACTAAATAAACCTAACCTATCGGTTTACTTAATTTTTAAAAAGAAACCATAAACCCTAAATCCTAAGCCTTAAACCCTAAACCCTAAACCCTAAACCCTAAAAAGCCCTAAACCTTAGTCCTTAAACCCTAACCCTAAACCCTAAACCCTAAAAGCATAAACCCTAAATCTCTAAACCCTAAATCTTAAACCCTAAACCCTAAATCCTAAACCTTAAACCTTAAACCCTAAACCCTTCTAAACCCCTAAATCCCAAACCCCAATACAAAACCTAAAGTAACTAAATAAACTAAAAATAAACCTAAAACCTAATAAACTTAAACCTAAACCTAAACCCTAAGAATGGGCAAAACCTGGACGGCAAGAACATCACCGTCAACCAGGCTCAATCTAGATTTGGCAGTGAAGGCTAAGGCGGAGGCTTCGCTTATCATAATGGTGGTGGAGGATCTAGAGGTGCTGGTGGATATGGAGGTGGTGGTTGGAGCAGTAGTGGTTATGGTGGCGGGAGGAGAGATGGAGGTTACTGCCATGGTGGTGGTGGAGGGAGATATCGGGGATATGATGGTGGATCCCGCTACTCAAGAGGCCGGGGTGGTTCTGATGGGAACTGGAGAAACTGAAGAATGATCGATCCAATCTGTGGCTTATGGAATTGTGTCTTCACAATAGAGATGATTCTAGTTATCAAGGGTTTTTGATTTGCTCTATTCATCATTATTTTTTATCTATGTCGTCCCTTGTGTCTTGGAAAGGTTAGTGTGTTACTTGCTTGAGAAAATCAAAATGAAGAAATGTTGAATCTGAATTTATTCTCTATTAAAAAAACCAAAAATCTTAAACCCTAAACCTAAAACCATAAACCCTAAAACCCTAAAACCCTAAATCATAAATCGTAAATCCTAAACTCCCAAACCTAAACCCCTAAATCTTAAATCCTAAACCCTAAACCCTAAATTGTAAAACTAACTTTAAACCTTAAACCTAAAACCCTAAACCCTAAACTAACCTAGACCCAACCCTAAAAAATCCCTAAACCCTAAACCCAAGGCTATAAACCCATAACCCTAAACCGTAAACCTTAAAATGTTAAACCCTAAAGCCTAAACCTGAACCATAAACTAACCTTAAACCCTAAGATAAACAACCCTAAACCCTAAACACAAAAAACCCACCTAAACTGACACTAAAACCTAAACTAAACCCTAAACCCTAAACCCTAAACCTAACTAAAACTAAAACCTAAAACTTAAACCTAAACTAATAATACAAAATAAACTAAATAAAATCCTAAACCTAAATAAAGTAAATTAAATGAAAAAATAAAGAAAAAACTAAACCTAAACCAAAAAAAAATAAAATGAAATAAACTAATAGAGACGTTGAACTAAAGTAAATAATAACCTAAACTAAAGTAAAAAATAAAATAAACCTAAGAATAAAAAGTAAATAAAATAAAAACTAAACGTGAAATAAAAATAAAATAAACCTAAAATATACCTAAAATAAAATAAAATAAAAACTAAATAAAAACCTAAACCTAAAAATAAAACCTTAAAATATAAAAAGTAAAACCTAAACCCTAAACTAAAAAAAAAACTAAACTTAAAGAAAAAATAAAATAAACATAATTAAAAAAGCTAAACCTAAACTAAATTAAATAAAACCTAAACCTAAACCTATAAACTAAATAAAATAAAATAAACTAAAATAAAAAACATAAAGTAAAAAAAATCCTAAAATAAACCTAAAATAAAACCTAAAAAAGCTAAAAAATAAAATAATAACCTAAACATAACACTAGAATAAAAATAAAACCTAAACCTATAAAATAAAATAAAAATAAAATTGAACTAAAAATAAACATAAACCTAAACTTAAACCTAAAAAATAAACTATAATAGAAAACCTAAACTAAAATAAATAACCTAAAATAAATAAACTAAACTAAATAAAAATAAAAAACCATAAATACAAATAAAAAATAAACTAAATAAACCTAAAGGCTTAATTTTTAAAACTAACATAAATACAAAGCTAAACCCTAACCCAAGACCTTAAACCCAAACCCTAAACCCAAAACTCTAAACACCGGCTAACATTGGACCCTAAAGCCCTAAACCATAATCCTAAACCTTAAACCCTAAAGCCCTAAAACCACGAAAACCTAAACCTATACTAAATAAATAAAACTAAAAAAATATAAAAAAACTTAAACCTACAAAAAAAATAAACAATATAAAATAAAATCCTAAACTAAAACCTAAACCTAAACCTATAAATAAAATAAAATAAACTAATAAAACTAAACTAAAATAAAGTAAATAAAAGCTTAAACTAAAGTAAAAAATAAAATAAACCTAAGAATAAATAAATAAAATCAAAACTAAATGTAAAAAAAATAAAAAAATATATAAATAAAACTAAATAAAAGACTAAACCTAAAAAAATAAACCTAAAAAAATAAATAAAATATAAACCCTAAACTAAAAAAAACCTAAACCTAAAATAAAAATAAAATAAACAAAATAAAATGAACTTAAACCTAAATTAAAATAAACTAAAATAAATAAATAAAACCTAAACCTAAACTAAACAAAATAAAATAAACTAAAAGTAAACCAAAACATAAACTAAAAAATACAACCTAAAAATAAACATAAAATAAAACCTAAACCTAAACCTAAAAAATAAAATAAAACCTAAACCTAAACCTAAAAAAAATAAAAATTAAACCTAAACATGAAAACTAAAATAAAAAATAAATTGAACTAAAAATAAACATAAACCTAAAACCTCAAAATAAACTAAAACAAAACCTAAATAAAAATAAATCAACTAAATGAATATAAATATAAATAAACTAAAATAAAAATAAAAAATAAAATAAACTTAAATTAATAAAATATAAACTAAATAAACCTAAACCTAACGGTTTACTTAATTTAAAAAAAAAACCCTAAACCCTAAAGCCGAACGACTAAATCCTAAACCCTAAATACTAAATCCTAAACCTAAACCTAAACCTAAAATCCTAAATACTTAAATCTAAACCTTAAACCCTAAACCCTAAACCCTAAAACATAAAACCTAAACCTAAACTAAATAAAACCAAAAAAAAAATATATAAAATACCTAAACCTAAATAAAATAAATAAAATAAAATAAAATAAAAACCTAAACGAAAACCTAAACCTAAACCTAAAAATAAAATAAAATAAAATAAAATAATAAAAAAACTAAAATAAAATAGCTAAAAACCAAAACTAAACTAAAAGATAAAAATAAACCTAAGAATAAAAACCTAAATATAATAAAAACTAAATGTAAAATAAAAATAAAATAAACTTAAAATAAAATAAAAACTAAACAAAAACCTAATCCTAAAAAATAAACCTAAAAATAAATAAAATAAAACCTAAAACCTAAACCTAAAATAAAAAGAAAATAAAATAAACCTAAATCTAAAATAAAATAAACTTAACTAAAATAAATAAAACCTAAACCTAAATCTAAACCTAAGTAAATAAAATAAAATAAACTAAAATAAACCTAAAGCTAAACTTAAAAATAAAACATAAAAGTAAATGTAAAATAAATACTTAAAACTTAAACCTAAAAAAAAAATAAATAAAACCTAAACCTAAACCTTAAATTAAAAAATAAAACCTATACCAAAAAAATAAAACAAAAATAAAACTCAACTAAAAAATAAACCTTAACATACAAAATAAACTAAAATAAAAACCTAAACTTAAATGAATAAACTAAACTAAATAAAATAAAAAATAAAATAGACTACAATAAATAAAAAAATAAACTAAATAAACTTAAAACTACCGGGTTTACTTAATTTTAAAAAAAAACCATAAACTCTAAACCCTAAACCTACAACCCTAATCCCTAAAAAACCCTAAATCCTAAACCTAAATCCTAAACCCTAAAAGCATAAACCTTAAAACCCTAAACCCTAAACCCAACCTTAAACCCTCAAACCTAAAACCAAACCAACACTAAAACTTAAAAATAAAATAAATAGAAACTAAATCTAAATAAAATAAAAAAATAAAATTAAAACCTAAACTAAAACCTAAACCTAAAATAAAAATAAAAAAATAAAAAAATAAATAAAACCTAAACTAAACTAAAATTAAAATAAACCTAAGAATAAAAAACCTAAATAAAATTAAGACAAAACATAAAATAAAAATAAATGAAAATAAAAAAAACTAAAAAAAAAACTAAAACTTAAAAAATAAACTGAAAAATAAATAAAAAATAAAACCTAAACCCTAAACTATAAAAACCTAAACCTAAAATAAGAATAAAATAAACAAAATAAAATAAACCTAAACCTAAACTAAAATAAACTAAACTAAAATAAATAAATATAAACCTAAGCCTAAAATAAACCAACCTAAACCTAAACCTAAACTAAACTAAATACTAAATAAACTAAAATAAACCTAAACCTAAACTATGAAATAAAACCTAAAATAAACCTAAAAAAAACTTAAAACATAAACATAAAAGATAAATAAAAAATAAACCTAAACCTTAAAATAAGAAATAAAAACCTAAAAAAATAAAGTAAAATAAAACTCAACTAAAAAATAAACCTAAACCTAAACCTAAAAACTAAATTGAAATAAAAACCTAAACTAAAATAAATAAACTTAAATTAACTAAACTAAACTAAAAATAAAAATAAAATAAAATAAAAAAACTAAATAAACCTAAACTTATCATTTTACTTAATTTTAAAAGAAACCATAAACCCTAAATACTAAACCCTAAACCCTAAATCATAAACCTCATTAACCCAAACCCTAAACCCTAAACCTAAACCCTAAACCCTAAACCCTAAACCCCAAAACTTAAACCTAAAGTAACTAAATAAACTAAAAAATAAACCTAAACCCTAAAACTTAATAAATCTAAACCTAAACCTAAACCATAAAAATGGGCAGAACCTTGAAGGCAAGAACATCACCGGCAACCAGGCTCAGTCTAGATCTGGCGGTGGATGCTAAGGCGGAGGCAACACTTATCATAGTGGTGGTGGGGGATCTGGCAGTGCTGGTGGATATGCACGTGGTGGTTGGAGCAGTGGTGATTATGGAAGCGAGAGGAGCGATAGAGGTTACAGCCATGGTGGTGGTCGGGGGAGAGAACGGAGATATGTTGGTGGATCCCGCTACTCGGGTGGCGGGGGCGGTTCTTATGGGAACTGTGTCTTTACAATAAAGATAGTTCTAATTATCTGGGTTTTTATTTGCTCTATTAAAGCTCATTTTTTATCTATGTCGTCACTAGTGTCTTGGAAAACTTGGTGTGTTACTTAGTTGAAGAAATCGAAAAGAAAAATTGTTGAATATGAATTTGTTCTCTGTTAAAAAAAACCAAAAACCTTAAACCCTAAACAAAAACCTGAACCCTAAACCTAAAACCTAAACCCTAAACCTTAAAACACTAAACCCTCAACCCTAAACCCTAAACCATAAACTCTAAAATCCTAAACCATAAACCTAAATTGTAAACCCTAAACTAGACCTTAAATCTTAAAGCTTAAACTAAACCCTAAACGCCTACCCCAAACCCTAAACCTAAACCCTAAACCCTCCATAAACAACCTAAACCTAAACCCTAAACCTAAACCCACCCTACCTTACTCTAAACCTACCACAACCTAAACCCTACCAAACTAACCTACTAACCCTCCACTAAAATGCTCCTAAAGCCTACCCTAAACCTTAAATTATAAACCCTAAATGACAAACCCTCTGACCAACCCTCCCTAAACTCTAAACTTCCAAAGCTAAACCTGAGCCTTCCACCCTAAACCCTAAACAAACCTAAACCCTAAGCCCTCCCTAACCTTAAATATTAAAAGCCTAAGAACCTAACCTCAACTAAATAATACATAAATAAATAAATATATGCATAGACCAAAATAAAGTAAAATAAATAAAATAAAATTAAAATAGAAACTAAAACCTAAACATAAACCTAAAAATAAAATTAAAAAACTAAAAAAAATAAGCTAAACTAAAATAAATAATAACCTAAACTAAACTAAAAATAGTAAAATAAATGTAAGAGTAAAAATTAAATAAAATAAAAATTAAATGTGAAATAAAAAGAAAATAAACCTAAAATAAACCTAAAATAAAATAAAATATAAAATAAATAAAAACCTAAACCTAAAAAAATAAAACTAAAAATAAATAAAAAATAAAACCTAAACCTTAAACTAAAAACAAATAACATAAACCTAAAGTAAAAATAAAATAAACAAAATAAAAAACGTAAACCTAAACAAAAAAAAAACTAAACTAAAATAAATAAAACTTAAAACTACCCCTAAAGTAAACTAAACTTAAACCTAAACCTAAACTAAATAAAATAAAATAAACTAAAAATAAACCTAAACCAAAACTAAAAATAAAACCTAAAAATTAACCTAAAATAAAAACCTAAAACCTAAACCTAAAAAAATAAAATAATAACCTAAACCTAAACCTAAAAATAAAAAAATAAAACCTAAACCTATAAAATAAAATAAAAATAAAACTCAACTAAAAATAAACATAAACCTAAACTAAACCAAAAAAATAAACTAAAACAAAAAGATAAACTAAAATAAATAAACCTAAAATAAATAAATAAAACTAAATAAAATAAAAACCTAAACCTAAAACTAAAAAAAAAAAAATTAAACCTAAACCTTAAAAATAAAATAAAAATAAAACTCAACTAAAAAATAGACATAAACCTAAGCCTAAACAAAAATAAATAAACCCAAAATAAATCAACTAAACTAAATAAAAATATAAATAAACCTAAATAAAAATAAAAAATTAAATTAAATTAAATGAATAAAATATAAACTAAATAAACCTAAACTTAATGGTTTACTTAATTTAAAAAAAAAACCTAAACCCTAAACCCTAAACCCTAAAAACCCTAAACCCTAAAGTTAAAGGATTAAACCCTAAACCCTAAACACTAAACTCTAAACCTTAACCCTAAACCTTAAACCTTGAAACCCTAAATACTTAAACCCTAAACCTTAAACCCCACACTCTAAACCCTAAAAACATAAGAACCTAAACCTAAACTAAATAAAACCTAAAAATAAAATATATAAAAAAATCTAAACCTAAATAAAATAAAAAAAAACCTAAACTAAAACCTAAACATAAACCTAAAAATAAAATAAAATAATATAAAAACTAAAATAAAATAACTAAAAACCAAAATTAAACTAAAAGATCAAAATAAGCCTAAGAATAAAAACCTAAATATAAAAAAAACGAAATGTAAAATAAAAATAAAATTAAATTAAAATAAAATAAAAACTAAACAAAAACCTAAACCTAAAAAATAAACCTAAAATACATAAACTAAAGCCTAAACCCTAAACTAAAAATAAACCTAAACCTAAAATAAAAGAAAATAAAATAAACCTAAATCTAAACAATTAAAACTTAACTATAATAAATAAAACCTAAACCTGAATCTAAACCTAAAGTAAATAAAATAAAATAAACTAAAATAAACCTAAAGCTAAACTTAAAATAAAACATAAAAGTAAACGTAAAATAAATACCTAAACTTAAACCTAAAATAAATAAAAACCTAAACCTAAACCTTAAAATAAAAATAAAACCTATACCTAAAATAAAATAAAATAAAACTCAACTAAAAACTAAACCTAAACCTACAAAGTAAACTAAAATAAAAAACCTAATCATAAATAAATAAACTAAACTAAATAAAAATAAAAAATAAAATAAACTAAAATAAATAAAAAATAAACTAAATAAACCTAAACCTACCAGTTTACTTAATTTTAAAAAAATCATAAACCCTAAATCCTAAACCCTAAACCCTAAGCCCTAAACCTTCAACCCTAAACACTAAAATACCCTAAATCCTAAACCTTAAACCCTAAACCTTAAAGCATAAACCTTAAAACCCTAAACCCTAAACCCTAAACCTTAAACCCACAAAACCTAAAACCCTAAACCCACACTAAATAAAACTTTAAAATAAAATAAATAGAAAACCTAAACCTAAATAAAATAAAAAAATAAAATAAAATAAAAACCTAAACTATAACCTAAACCTAAATCTAAAAATAAAGTAAAATAAACAAAAATAAAACAAATAAAAACATAAACTAAACTAAAAATTAAAATAAACCTAAGAATAAAAACCTAAATAAAATAAAGACTAAACATAAAATAAAAATAAATGAACATAAAAAAAAACTAAAACCTAAAAATAAATAAAAAATAAAACCTAAACCCTAAACATAAAATAAAAATAAAATAAACAAAATAAAATAAACCTAAACCTAAACTAAAAAATAAACTAAAATAAATAAAACCTAAACCTAAGCCTAAAATAAACTAAACCTAAACCTAAACCTAAACTAAACCTAAACTAAACCTAAACCAAAACCTAAACTAAATCAAATTAAATAAACTAAAAATAAAACTAAACCTAAACTATAAAATAAAACCTAAAATAAACCTAAAATAAAATCTTAAAACCTAAACCAAAAAAGATAAATAAAAAACTAAACCTAAGCCTTAAAAGAAAAAATAAAACCAAAACATAAAAATAAAGTAAAAAATAAAACTCAACTAAAAAGTAAACCTAAACCTAAACCTGAAAAAACTGAAATAAAAAACCTAAACTAAAATAAATAAACTTAAACTAAATAAACTAAACTAAATAAAAATAAAAAATAAAATAAACTAAAATAAATAAAAATAAACTAAATAAACCTAAACTTATCGGTTTATTTATTTTAAAAAAAACCATAAACCCTAAATTCTAAATCCTGAACCCTAAACTATAAACCTCTGTAACCCTAAATCCTAAACCCTAAATCCTAAACCTTAAACCTTAACCCTTAACCCTAAACCCTAAACCCCAAACCCTAAACTTAAACCTAAAGTAACTAAATAAACCAAAAGATAAACCTAAACCCTAAAACTTAATAAATCTAAACCTAAACCTAAACCATGAGAATGGGCAGAACCTTGACGGTAAGAGCATCACTGGCAACCAGCCTCAGTCTAGATTTGGCGGTGGACGCTAAGGCGGAGGCATCACTTATCGCAGTGGTGGTGGGGGATCTGGAGCTGCTGGTGGATATGGATGTGGTGGTTGGAGCAGTGGTGGTTATGGAGGCGAGAGGAGCGACAAAGGTTACGACCGTGATGGTGGTGGGGGAGAGAACAGAGATATTTTGGTGGATCCAGCTACTCGAGAGGCTGGGGCAGTTCTTATGGGAACTAGAGAAACTAAAGAATAGTCGATCTGATCTGTAGCTTATAGAACTGTGACTTTATAATACAGATATTTCTAATTATCTAGGGTTTTTTATTTGATGTATTTGTGCTCATTTTTTATCTATGTCGTCACTAGTGTCTTGGAAAACTTGGTGTGTTACTTAGTTGAGGAAATCAAAAAGAAAAAATGTTGATTATCAATTTATTCTCTATTAAAAAAAAAAACCAAAAACCTTAAACCCTAAACAAAATCCTGAACTTTAAACCTAAAACCTAAACCCTAAACCCAAAAAATAATAAACCCTCAAGCCTAAACCCTAAACCATAAACTCTAAAACCCTAAACCATTAACACTAAACCCTAAACCTAAAAAAACCCTAAACCCTAAACCTTAAATCTTAAATCCTAAACCCTAAACCCTAAAGTTAGCCCTAAAACCTAAACCATAAACCTAAAACCCTAAACCCTAAACCGTAAACAACCCTAAACCCTAACCATAATCCTAAACCCTAAACCATAAAACCCTAAACCCAAAACTAGAGACTAAGACCCCAAAACCACTAAAATCAAATGCTAAAGCCCAAACCTAAACTAACCATAAACCCCTAACTAATAACCAAACTAAACCCTAAACCAAAATACTAAAAACCTTAAAAGCCTCAAATCTTAAAGCCTAAATACTAAACACTAAACCCTAAACCCTAAACTAAACCCTAAACCCTAACCCTAAACCGTAAAACCCTAAACCCAAAATACTGAAAACCTAAAAACCAAAAAACCTAAACCTAAACTAAATAATACCTACAAATAAAATAAATAAATAAACCTAAACTGAAATAAAGTAAAATAAATAAAATAAAATAAAAACATAAACTAAAACCTAAACTTAAACCTAAAAATAAAATAATAAAACTAATAAAAATAAATTAAACTAAAATAAATAATAACCTAAACTAAACTAAAAATAATAAAATAAATCTAAGAGTAAAAAACTAAATAAAATAAAAACTAAATGTGAATAAAAAGAAAATAAACCTAATATAAACCTAAAATAAAATAAAATAAAAAATAAATACAAACTTAAAGCTAAAAAAATAAACCTAAAAATAAATAAAAAATAAAACCTAAACCTTAAACTAAAGAAAAGATAAACTTAAAGTTAAAACAAAATAAACAAAATAAGAAACCTAAACCTAAATAAAAAAACTAACCTAAAATAAATAAAACTTAAACCTAACCCTAAAGTAAACTAAACGTAAACCTAAACCTAAACTAAATGAAATAAAATAAACTAAAATAAACTTAAACCAAAACTAAAAAATAAAACCTAAAATCAACCTAAAATAAAAACCTAAAACCTAAACATAAAAAAATAAAATAATAACCTAAACCTATACCTAAAAATCAAAAATAAAACCTAAACCTATCAAATAAATTAAAAATAAAACTCACCTAAAAAATAAACATAAACTTAAACCTAAACCTAAAAATAAACTAAAACAAAAAACCTAAGCTAAAATAAATAAACCAAACTAAATAAAAAACTAAAATAAAAAAAATAAAAAAATAAACTAAGTAAACTAAATAAACCTAACCTTAATTTTAAAACACTAAACCCTGACCCTAAACCCCAAATTGTAAACCCTAAAACCACTAAAGCTAAACACAAACCATAAAATAAACCCTAAACCACAAGAAACCAAACCCTAAAGCCTAAACACTAAACCTTAAACCTTAAACCCAAAACCTGACCCCTAAACCCCAAACCCTAAGCCTAACTAAACCCTACCCAAACCTACAAAACCTAAACCTAAATTAAATAAAACCTAAAAATAAAACATATAGAAATACCTAAACCTAAATAAAATAAAAAATAATATAAATAAAAACCTAAACCTAAACCTCAAAATAAAATAAAAAAATAATAAAACTAAACTAAAACAAAATAATTAAAAAACCTAACTAATCTAAAAAATAAATTAAACCTAATAATAAAATACATAAATAAAATCAAAACTAAATGTATACAAATTAACCCTAAAATAATATTAAAAAAAACTAAATAAAAACCTAAACCTAAAAAATAAATATAAAAATAAATAAAAAAATAAAATCTAAACCCTAAACTAAAAAAAACCTAAACCTAAAATAAAATTAAAATAAATAAAATAAAATAAACCTAAACCTAATCTAAAATAAACTAAACTAAAAATAATAAAACCTAAACCTAAACCTAAAATAAACTAAACTTGAACCTAAACCTAAACTAAATAAAATAAAATAAAATAAACTAAAAGTAAACCTGACATAAACTAAAAGTAAAACCTAAAATAAACCTAAAATAAAACCTAAAACCTAAACCTAAAAGAAAATAAAATGTATACCTAAACCTAAAAATTAAAAATTAAACTTAAAATTTAAAAGTAAAATAAAAACAAAATAAAAATAAAACTCAACTAAAAATAAACATAAACCTAAACCTAAAACTAAAGAATAAACTCAAATAAAAACCTAAAATAAATAAACCTAAAATAAATAAACCAAATTAAATAAAATACATAAATAAAAGAAAAATAAAAAACTAAAAAACTAAATAAACTAAACTTAAGGGCATACTTAATAAAAATATTAAACCCTGCTAACCCTAAACTCAACTCTAAACCCTAAAACCCTAAACCCTAAAGCCTAAACACTAAACCTTAAACCCTAATCCCTAAACCCTAGAAAAACTAAACCCTAAAACCTAAACACTAAACCCTAATGCCCAACTTAACCCTAAACCTTAAACCACAACCACCCTAAGACATAAATGCTAAATCCTAAACCCTAAACTAAACATAAACTAAATAAACCTAAAATAAAACATATTAAAATATCTAAACCTAAATAAATAAATAAATAAAATAAAAAAATAAAAAACCTAAACCTAAACCTAAAAATAAAATAAAAAAATAAACTAAACTAAAATAAATAAAATAAATAATAACTAAACTAAAAAAATAAATTAAACTTAATAATAAAAAACCTATATAAAATAAAAAGTAAATGTAAAAAAATAACCCTAAAGTAATATAAAATAAAAACTAAATAAAAACCTACTTCTAAAAAATAAACATATAAATAAATAAATAATAAAAATCTAAACCATAAACTAAAAAAAAACCTCAACCTAAAATAAAAATAAAATAAACAAAATAAAATAAACCTAAACCTAAAATAAAATAAACTAAAGTAAAAAAAAATAAAACCTAAACCTAAACCTAAAATAAACTAAACCTGAACCAAAACCTAAACTAAATAAAATAAAATAAAATAAACTAAAAGTAAACCTAAACATAATTTAAAAATAAAACATAAAAATAAAGCTAAAATAAAAACCTAAAACCTAAACCTAAAAAAATAAAATAAAAACCTATACCTAAACCTAAAATTAAAAAAACTTAAACCTTAAAAATAAAATAAAAATAAAACTCAACTAAAAAATAAACATAAACCTAAACTTAAACCTACAAAATAAACTAAAAGTAAAAAACATAAACAAAAAATAAATAAATAAAATCAACTAAACTAAATAATAAAAAAAATAAAACCTAAAAATAAAATTAAATATAAACTAAATAAATAAATAAACTAAATAAACTTAAACCTAGCAGTTTACTTAATTTTAAAAAAAAACCCTAAATCCTAAGCTAACCCTAAACCCTAAACCCTAAACCCTAAATCATAAAAACCTTAAACCCTAAAGCTGAAGCACTAAACCCTAAACCCTAAACCCTAAACCCTAAACCTAAACCCTAAAACCCTAAACTACCCTACCCTACCTAACCCTAAACCCTAAACCCTAAACCCTAAACCCTAAACCCTAAAAACATAAAAACATAAACCTAAACTCAATAAATCTTAAAAATAAAAAATATAAAAAAACTTAAACCTAAATAAAATAAAAAAATTAAATAAAATAAAAACCTAAACTAAAACCTAAACTTTAACTTAAAAATAAAAAAAATAAACTAATAGAAAAAACTAAAATAAAATAAATAAAAACCTAAACCAAACTAAATAAATAAATAATCCTAAGAATAACAAACCTAAATAAAATAAAAACTAAATGTAAAATAAAAATAAAAGAAACTTAAAATAAATTAAAATAAAAACTAAACAAAAAACCTAAACTTAAAAGTAAACCCAAAATAAATAAAATAAAATAAACCTAAACTAAAAAAAAAAACCCAAAAAAATAAAATAAAATAAACCTAAACCTAAACTATAATAAACTTGACTAAAATTAATAAAACCTAAACCTAAACCTAAACTAAATAAAATAAAATAAACTAAAATAAAACTAAACCTAAACTAAAAATAAAACCTAAAAGTAAACCTAAGATAAATACCTAAAACTTAAACCTAAATAAATATATAAAAACTTAAACTTAAACCTTAAAATAAAAAATAAAACCTAAACCTAAAAAAGAAAATAAAAATAATACTCAACTAAAAAATACACCTAAACCTACAAAATAAACTAAAATAATAAACCTAAACATAAATTAATAAACTAAACTAAATAAAAATTGAAAATAAAATAAACTAAATTAAATAAAAAATAAACAAAATAAACCTAAACCTAACTGTTTGCTTAATTTAAAAAAAAAAACCATAAAAAAAACCACAAGCCTAAAAACCCTAAACCTAAAAAAAAAAAGTAAACTAAAATCCTAAAATTCTAAATTCTAAACTCTAAACCCTAAACCGTAAACCCTCAAAACTTAAAATACCTAAAGCTACATTAAATTAAACCTAAAAATAAAATAATTAAAAAACCTAAACATTAATAAAATAAAAAATTAAAATAAAATAAACTAAAACTCTAAAACTAAATAAAATGAAATAAACAAAACATGCTAAAATAAAATAAATAATAACCTAAACTAAACTAAAATAAAATAAACCTATGAATAAAAAATTTAATAAAATAAAAAGAAAACATAAAAAAAATAAACCTAAAATAAAATAAAATTAAAACTAAATTAAAACATAATCCTAAAAATAAATAAATAATAAATCCTAAACCCTAAACTAGAAAAAAAACCTTAACCTAAAATAAAAAGAAAATCAAATAAACTTGAACCTAAACTAAAATAAACTAAACTGAAATAAATAAAACCTACACCTAAACCTAAAATAAACTAAACCTAAACCTAAACTACATAAAATATAATAAACTAAAAATAAACCTAAACCTAAACTAAAAAATAAAACCAAAAATAAAAAGCTAAAACCTAAACTACAAATAATAAAATAAAAACCTAAACCTAATCCTAAAAGTAAAAAATAAAACTTAAACCTAAAAAATAAACTAAAAATAAAACTCAACAAAAAAAAACTCAAACCTAAACTAGAACCAAAAAAATAAACTAAAATAAAAAAACCTAAACTAAAATAAATCAACTAAATGAAACATAAATAAAAAATAAAACTAAAAAATAATAATAAGCTAAAATAAATAAAAAATAAACTAAATAAACTAAATAAACCTAAACCTAACTATTTACATAATTTAAAAGAAAACCTAGAACCCTAAGCTAACCCTAAACCCTAAACCCTAAACCCTAAACCCCTAAACCCTAAACTAAACCCTAAAAACCTAGAAACCTAAAGCTAATCTAAATAAAACCTAAAAATAAAATATATAAAAAAACCTAAACTTAAATAAAATAAAATAATAAAATAAAATAAAAATATAAACTAAAACTTAAACTTAAACCTAAAAATAACATAAAATAAACTAATAAAAATAAACTAAAATAAAATAAATTAAAACCTAAACTAAGCTATAAAATAAAATAAATTTAAGAATAAAAAAGTTAAATAAAATTAAAATTGAAGGTAAAAAAAATAAAATAAATCTAAAATATAATAAATAAAAACTAAATAAAAACCTAAACCTTAAAAATAAACCTAAAGATAAAACCTTAAAATAATTAAAAAATAAAACCAAAACCTTAAACAAAAAATAACCTAAACCTAAAATAAAAATAAAATAATCAAAATAAAATAAACTTTAAACTAAACAAAAACAAATGAAACAAAAATAAGTTAAACCTAAACCTAAATCAAAATAAATAAAGCTAAACCTAAACTAACCTAAATAAAATAAAATAAACTAAAAATACCCAAACATAAACTATAAAATAAAACCTAAAAAGACCTAAAATAAAACTTAAAACCAAACCTAAAAAAATAAAATATAAACCTAAATAAACAACAAAAAAAAATAATAAAATAATAAATAAATAAAGAAAATAAATAAAAAAAATAAATAAAACAAATAAATAAAGTTTAATTTTAAATAAACTAAATAAAAATATAAACACTAAACTTACCTAAAATAAACCCAAAAAAACCAAAACAAACCAAACCCTAAATAAAACCTAAACCTAAACCTTAAAATAAAACCTAAACCTTTAATAAAGCTAAACTTAAAATTTTAACTAAATCATCGCCAATAAATAAACCATAAACCACCCTAAACCCTAAACCCTAAACCTTCCCTAAACCCTAAACTCTAAACCCTAAACCTAAATTTTACTGAGCCAACAACCAGAATAACTTCCAAACTCCCTACCCTGACCTAAACCCAAACCTCTAACCTCCCTAAACCAAATCCTACCACTGTCCCTAAATAATAACCCTACCCAACCCTAAACCTAACATAAAAAAAATAAAATAAATAAACTCAACTAAAATAAAGCTAAACCTAAACCTAAAATACAAAATAAAACCTAAACTAAAATAAATAAACTAAAATAAAAAATTAAACTAAATAAAATAAAATAAACATAAAGAAAATAAAAATAAACTAACTAAATAAAATAAACCTAAATCTTTAATTAATTTTCAAAAAAAACCTAAACCCTAAGCTAAACCTAAACCTACTAAAATCAACTAAAATAAACCTCTTGGTTTAATTAATTTAAAATAAACTAAACTAAAAAAACTCCAAACTAAACCTTATCCTAAAATTAAAAATTTTAAATAAAAACCACTCTAAACCCTAAAACTAACCCTAATCCCAAAATCATGGTTTTAACCCCTCTAAACTACCAATACCAACTACTGAAACCCAAACCATACCCTAAATGGCTAAACTAAACCCTAAAACTCTATAAACCCTCTAAATCCACCACTTCCCACTCTAAACTGACCTACCTAACTACCCACCTTACCCTAAACTCCCAAACCTGAATCATGACCTAAAACTAAAACCTTATGGCCATATCTGGCTAACCTTACAAACCTATAACCCTTAACCCAAAACCCTAACCAAATACTACCTAACCTGACCCTCCTAAACTAAAACTAAATTAAAAACTGACCTAAAACTCCTAAATAAAGATAAATTAAACTCAAAATTAATAAACTAACCTAACCTCTTCCAAACTGAGCCTAAACCCTAAATCCTAAATCCAAACCCTGGGTTGTGAGCACTAATTGAACCTAAACCTAAATCCTAAAATTAAAATAAATATATAATAAATATAATAACCATTTACTCTAAACTCTACCCAAACCTCCCAAACTCCCAACCCTAAACCCTGACCTCCTCCAACCTAAATCCTAAACCAAGCCACACACTTAAACTAACCCTACCAAACCTAAACCCTCCTACTTGGGACCCTACCCTAAACCCCACCCCACCCAAAGCCCTAAACCCCACTTAACCAACCTAAACCCTAAATCTAAACTATTTAATAAACCTAAGAAATAAATAAATAAAACCTAAACCTAAATAAAATAGAAATAAAAAATAAAAAACTTAAACTAAAACTCAAACTTAAACCTAAAAAAAAAATAAACTAAAATAAAATAAATAAAAACCTAAATTAAATTTTAAAAAATAAAATAAACCTGAGAATAAAAAACTTAAATAAAATTAAAAAGTTAATGTAAAATAAAAAATAAACTTAAAATAAAATAAAATAATAACTAAATAAAAACCTAAACTTAAAAAATAAACCTAAAATAAAACCTATAAAAATAAAAAAAAATAAAATAAAATAAAGTTAAAACTAAACCTTAAATAAAATAAAATAAACAAAACCAAATGAACTTAAACCTAAACTAAAATAAACTAAACTATAATAAATAAAACTAAACCTAGACTTAAAAACAAAACCAAAATAATAAAACTAAATAAAATAAAATAAACTAAAATAAATAAACCTAAACTATAAAATAAAACCTATAATAAAAACCTAAAACCTAAACCCTAAACCTTAAACCCTACAAAGCTAAAAACATAAACCTAAACTAAATAAAACCTAAAAATAAAATAAATAAATAAACCTAAACCAAAATAAAATGAGAAAATAAAATAAAATAAAAACATTAACTTAAACCTAAACCTGAACTAAACCTAAAAAAGAAATTAAAATAAAGAATAAAAACTAAACTAAAATAAAATAAATAAAAAATTAAACTAACTAAAAAAATGAAAAACCAATTTAAAAAAATAAAGCCTAAAATAAAAATAAAATAAACCTAAAATAAAATATAATAAAAACTAAATAAAAACCTAAACTTAAAAAATAAACCTAAAAATAAAATATAAACATAAATAAAAATAAAACCTAAACCCTAAACTAAAAAAAAACTTAAACCTAAAATAAAAATAAAATAAAGCTAAACTAAGATAAACTAAACTAAAATAAATAAAACCTAAACCTAAACTTAAAATAAACTAAACCTAAACATAAATCAAAACTAATTAAAATAAAATAAACTAAAAATAAAGCTAAACCTAAACTAAAAAATGGTACATAAAAATATACCTATAATAAAAACTTAATCCCTAAACTTAAAAAAATAAAATAAGAACCTAAACCTAAACCTATAAATAAAAAATAAAACTTAAATCTAAAAAAAATAAATAAAAATAAACCTAAATATAGATAAAAAATATTATAAACAAAAATAAATAAAAAATAAACTAAATAAACTAAATAAATTTAAACCTACCAATTTACTTAATTTAAAAAAAATAAAAATAAAAAAATAAAAGAAATAAAAAAATCCTAAACCCTAAACCCTAAATGCTAACAAAATACTAAACTAACTAGTAACTAACTAACTAAAAATTAAAACTAACTGATAACTAACCTAAATAATTCCTAATTGTTGAGCTCTCAACCCGTCCGTCGTTGTTGTGGCTCACAAAACTCCCTGAATTTGATCGTAGAGGCTCTTCTTTCATTTCTTCAACATGGGGAAAACTTGTGGTATTAGAGCTGGTCAAAAATTGAAGATCCATAGAAGAAATCAGAGGTGGGCAGACAAATACTTCAAGAAAAGTCACCTTGGAAATGAATGGAAGAATCCATTCACATGATCTTTTCTTGCAAAGGGCAATGCGCTTGAAAAAATTGGCATTGAGGCAAAGCAACCCAACTCTATTATCAAAAAATGTGTTAGGGTCCAATTGATAAAGAATGGGAAAAAGATTGCATCCTTTGTTCCAAATGATGGTTGTTTGAACTTCATCGAGGAAAATGATGTGGTATTGATTGCTAGATTTAGTCGTAAAGGGCATGCTGTTGGAGATATTCTCGAGTTAGGTTCAAGGTTGTGAAGGTTTCTAGCATGTACCTCTTGGCTCTTTTTAAAGAGAAGAAGGAAAATCCCAGGTCTTAGTCTACTACATTCTCACTATTTTGGGCACTTAGCATCTTTGTGTTTGTGCACCTATGGCCTTTTTTTTTTAAGATCCATCTTTTATTAAAGCAAACAAGTTCAGATTTTTTTTCTTTTATGGAATTGCTTTTAGATTTTATGTTGAGTTTATTTCTTGAAGCTTTGTAAAACAAAAAAAAAATCGCTAAACCCAAAAACCCTAAACCCTAAACCCTAAACCCTAAACCCTAAAACCCTAAAGCTGAAACCATAAACCCAAAACCCTAAAACCTACAAGACTAAACCCTAATCCCTAATCCCTATACCCTAAACCCCAAACCCTAAAAACTAAACCCTAAACCCTAAAAACCTAAAAACCTAATCCAAAATAAAATAAAAAATAAAAAAATATTGAAAACATAAACTAAAACCTAAACCTAAACTTGAAAACAAAATAAAAATTAAAAATTAATCTAAAATAAAATAAATAAAAACCTAAACTAAACTAAAAAATAAAAAACTTAAACAAAATAAAAACTTAACCTAAAATAAAAATAAAATAAACCTAAAATAAAATAAAATAAAAACTAAATAAAAACCTAAACTTAAACAAAAAACTTAAAATAAAATAAACTAAAAATAAAACTTAAAAATAAACCTAAAATAAAAAACCTTAAACCTAAACTTAAAAAAATAAAATAAAACTTAAACCTAAACCAAAATAAAAAAAATAAACTGAAACCTAAAAATAAAATGAAAATAAAACTAAAAAAAATAAACCTAAAGCTAAAACTAAACCTAAAAAATAAACTAAATAAAAAACCTAAACTAAAATAAATAAAACTAAAATAAATAAATAAAATTAAATTAAATTAAAAATAAACCTAAATCAAAATTAAAAATAAATTAAACTAAAATAAATAAAAAATAAACTAAATAAACATAAACCTATGAGTTTACTTAATTTAGAAAATATAATAAAATAATTAGAAAAAAAAAACCCACCTTAACCCCTAAACCTAAAACCCTAAAAAACCTAAACTCTAAACCTAAACCTAAACCTAAAATAAACCCTAACTAAAAACACTAAACCCTACCACAACCACACTAAACCACAAATCATGAGCCCCTAAATCCTAAATCCTAAACCATAAATCATAAACCCTAAACCCCAAACCTCTTAAACCCTAAACCCCAAACCCTAAAGACCCAAAACCCTAAATCCTAACCAAGAACTTAAACCTAAATAAATAAATCCTAATAAAATTAAAAGAAAACCTAAAATAAGTAATTAAATAAAACCTAAAATAAAAAACCTAAACCTAAACTAAAATAAAAAAATAAAATAATAAATAAAACAAAAATAAAATAAAATAAAAAAAACTTAAACTAAACTAAAAATAAATAAATAAAATAAACCTAAATAAAAGAAAATGAAAAAAAATTAGACTAAAATAAAATAAAATAAAATAAAACATAAACCTAAAAAATAAACTCAAAATAAATAAAAAAATAAATAAAACCTAAACTAAAAAAAAACCTAAACCTAAAATAAAATTAAAAAAAACCTAAACTAAACTAAAATAAATAAACTTAAAAAAAAAATAAAAAACTAAACTAAACTAAAATATAAAATAAATAAAATAAATAAAAAAACCAAAACCTAAAAAACTAAAAAATAAAACCTAAAATAAACCTAAAATAAAACCTTAAACCTAAACCTAAAAAAAAAATAAAAAAATATAACTAAACTAAAAATAAACCTAAACCTAATCTAAACCTAAAATATAAATAAAAAAAACCTAAACTAAAATAAATAAACCTAAAATAAATAAACTAAACTAAATAAAAATAAAAATAAACTTAAATTAAAATTAAAAATAAAATAAACTAAAACAAATAAAAAATAAACTAAATAAACTTAAACCTACAATTTCACTTAATTTAAAAAAAAATAAAATAATAATTCAAAAAAAACTCTAATCCTAAACCCTAAATCCTAAACCCTAAAATCCTAAACTCTAAATTTTAAAACTACAACCTTAAACCCTAAACCCTAACATCCTAAACTCTAAACCCTAAACCCTAACCCCTATAACCTACAAGTGTAAGCCCTAAATTCGAATCCATAAACTCTAAGAATGAGCGCGAGAACCCGAGGCGGGAACATCATCAACTAAGCTCGTCTTGATCTATGGTGGAGGGAAGGCGAGGCGGTGGTTCAGTAGTGGTGGGGATCTAGATGTGATGGTCAATATGGAGGTGGTGGTCAGAGTAGTGGTGGTCATGGAGGTGGGAGGAGCAGTGGAGGTTACGATGTGCAGTGGCGGAGGGAGATCAGGATATGATGGATCAGCTCCACTGAGGCAATGGTGGTTCTGATAGGAACTAGAGAAACTAAAGAACAACTGATCTGCTGCTTATGGAACTATCTTTATAGTAGTGATAGTTCTACTTATATAGGGTTTTTGACTTGCTATATAGGTGCTCAGTTTTTTCTATGATGTCGCTTGTGTCTTACTAAACTTGGCATGCTACTTGCTTGATGAAATTGAAAAGAAGAACTGTTGAACTGAATTTATTCTGTTAAAAAAAACTTGAACCTAAATTATAAACCTTAAACTAAAACCTAAACCCTAAACCTAAAACTAAAACCCTAAACTCGAAACATTAACCCTAAACCATAAACCCTAAACCCTAAAAACTCTAAACCTCAATTATTAAACACTAAATCCTAAACCTAAATCCTAAACCCTAAACTCTAAACCATAAACCCCACCTCAAAACCTAAACCCTAAAACCCAAACCCCTAAACCCTAAACCACAAACTTAAACTAAACAAACAAAAAAGCCTTAATCCCACTGGGTGGGTTAATGAAGTCTCCAGTGTCCTAAATCATCTAATTCAATATACTAAGGTCATTGTTTATCATCTTAACTTAGTCTTATCTACCTTTACATAAAAATCTAAAATCTAATAAATATATAAATAAAGATCTCCTAATCTTATAAATTCTAATAACTCATTTTGCATTCTATCTAAATAAAGCCACTCATCCACCTAAGCATCCTCATCTAGTAAAAAGTCTTATGCTTCTCTTTATAATAAGTCATAGGTCTTACCACCATCTTATAAAACCTTAAGTTTAAAATGGAACTTTTAAACATAATAGGCGCATTCCTCCACTTCAACCATCCAACTTGAATTCTACTAATAACATCTCCATCTATTTCACCATCATTTTGGACAATGAGCCTAAATATAATAAACTCACTCTTATTAATGACCTATCACTAAGTCACAACACTATCACTAAAACTTTACAACTACACTCCATATTCAGTTTTGATCTACCGAAAACCTTTAGACTCTAAGTTGACCTCCATAAATCAAGTTTATGGACTCCCTCTAAGTCTTATCAACAAGAAGAATGTCATCACAAAAGCATACACCAAGGTACATCTTCTTGTAAATGCCTTAAGCACATCCATAACTAAAGTAAAAGATAAGGGCTTAATGTTGATCTTGATGTAATCCAAAAATAGGAAAATATTTTGTCAATCCTCCTTGTGTTTGGACACAAGTAATAGCTCTAAATACATATCCTTAATAACTTGAATATAACCAATATTAACTCTTTTCGTTCTAGAACTCTAAAACATCTCTTGAGACTTTATCAGCTTTCTAAATCAATAAATATCATAAATCCTTCTTACTTTCTATGCTTCTCTATCAACCCTCTTAACAAATGTATCCATAGTAGATCTAACATGAAACCAAATGATTGTAAACCTAAATACATAAACCTATGCTCAATTACTCTCTCCCATAATTTTAATGTATGGCACATTAACTTAATTCCTATAATTTAACTCTTGTGCATCACCTATTCTTAAATATAGAACCAATAGACTCTTTCTCCACTCATCCATCTAAAGTCTTTAAAATAACATTAAAAGATTTGTAACCAGAAATTCCTTGATCTCCTAAACATTTCCACACATCTATTGGAATATTATCAGGTCAAATTTCCACATTTCATTTTCTTTAAAGCTTCACTAACTTGGTTACTAATCTGACTAATAAAATTCTCATTATTGTTTAGGGTATTAAGGTTGCTAAAATCAATCGTACTTTAGATCCTTCATTGAAAAGTTTATCAAAATATCTCATCCACCTATTTTCAATATCTTTTCTAAAAAAAGCACTTTATTTTTCATCCTTAATAACTTGAACTTTACTTCTCTATTCTTTGTAACTTATACATACATCTTTTTTCTTTGGTATCTAATCTATTGTATAAATCACTAAACTAAATGCAACATATATTGCTTTCTTAGAATCTCTAAACCAATATCTTTAATTCTAATTTTACATCTAAAAGTTTTATAACAATGCTTCTTTTTTATCTTTTCTTGCACCCTCCACCAACTATTCTTATTAAAAACTTAAACCTAAACTAAATAAAAGCTAAAAAGTAAAATAATAAAAAAACCTAAACCTAAAATATTAAATAAAATAAAAATAAAACCTAAAAATAATAAAATAAAATAATAAACTTTAAAATATATATAAAAAACCTAAACTAAACTAAAAGTAAAATAAACCTAAAATAAACTAAATATAAAAAATAAAATAAAAATAAACCTAAATATAATAAAATTAAATAAAACTACTATAATCTTAATTAAAAGATAAACCTAAACTTAATAAATAAAATAAACCTACTGAGCTAAGATAAATAAACAAAATAAAACTACTCCCTACCCTAAATACTAAACTCTAATGACCTGAGAAAAAACCTATAAAAACATAGGCCTAACCAATACTGAGCTATAGCCCTGAGCCCTACCCTAGGCTAAACTCCCTACCTAAATCTACCAAACTAAATAAACCCCCAGACCCTGCCCTAAACCCTAAACCCAAAACCCAAACCTTAGGCACAAAACTCTAAAACCTACCATAAAATTCTAAACTAAACCCCAACCTCAACCTACCTAAACCTAAAACCCAAACTAAACCAAACCCTAAACTAAAAAAAACAAAACTAAATAAACTAAAATAAATTAAAAAAAGAAACCTAAATATAAAAATAAAAACCTAAACTAAAACCAAAAACCTAAACCAAAACCTAAAATGAAATAAAATAAAATAAATAAAAAAAACTAAAATAAATAAAATAAATAAAACCTAAACTAAAATAAAACTAAAAATACCAAATAAAACTTAAAATAAATAAAAAATAAAACCTAAAATAAATAAAAAAATAAAGTTAACCTAAAATAAAAATAAACCTAAACCTAAACTAAAATAAATAAAATTTAAACCTAAAGCTAAAATAAACTAAACCTAAACATAAACATAAACTAAATAAATAAAATAAATTAAAAAATAAAAATAAACTAAAAAATAAAACCTAAAAATAAACCTAAAATAAAAACCTTAAACCTAAACCTAAAAATAAAATAAAAATGTAACTAAACTAAAAAATAAGCCTAAACTTAAACCTAAACCTAAAAAATAAAAATAAAATAAAACCTAAACTAAAATAAATAAACCAAATAAATAAACTAAACTAAATAAAAAATAAACCTAAATAAAATTAAAATAAAATAAACTAAAACAAATAAAAATAAACTAAACAAACTTAAACCTACAAGTTTACTTAATTTTAAAAAAATAAAAAATAATAATAAAAAAACCCTAACCCTAAACTCTAAAATCCTAAACTCAAATCCAAACCTGACAACCTTAAACTCAGTAAACTCACAAAATCCTAAACTCTAAACCCTAAGCCTAAACCCTAAACCTGACCCTAAACCTAACCCAATCCTAAACCCTAAACTCTAAGAATGGGCAGGGTAGGAACATCACGTCAGAAGCTCAGTCAGATCTCACGGGGGGGAAGGAAAAGGCGTGGTTATCGTGATGGTGGGGATCTGGACGTCAGTGATATGGAGGTGGTGGTTGGAGCAATGATTATGGAGGTGGGAGGGCGTGGGATTCTGATCATGGGGTGGCGGAGGGAGAGATCTGGGATATGATGGCTAATCCCTCTACTCGAGAGGCAGCGGTGGTTCTGATAGGAACTAGAGAAACTAAAGAACAACTGATCTGCTGCTTATGGAAATTTCTTTATAGTAGAGATAGTTCTACTTATATAGGGTTTTTGACTTGCTTTATGGGTGCTCTTTTTTTTCTATGTTGTCGCTTGTGTCTTAGAAATCTTTGGGTGCTACTTGGTTGATGAAATTAAAAGAAGAATATGTTGAAAATTTGTTCTTTGTTAAAAAAAACTTGAACCCTAAATTCTAAACCCTAAACTAAAAACTAAACCTAAACCAAATAAACCCAAAATAAAACTAACCACAAACCCCTAAAACCACTAAAACTCTAAACCTCAAACTAAACACTAAACCCTAAACCCTAAATCTAAACCTAAACTCTAAACCATACCCCAAACCATAACCTAAACCCTAAACCCTAAAAAACCCTAAACCCTAAACCTTAAAAACATAAAACTTAAAAAAACTAATAAATAAAACCAAAAAAAAATAATAATAAAATAAACAAATAAATAAATAAAATATAATAAACCAAAACCTAACCAAACAAAATAAAATAAAATAAAAAAATAAAAAACTAAACTAAATAAATGTAAAACTAAACTAAATTAAAGTAAAATAAACCTAAATAAAAAAATAAAATAAAAAAACTAAAGTAAAATAAAATAAAAACATAAAATATAATAAAATAAAATTAAATAAAACCTAAATAAAACAATAAACCTTAAAACTAAAATAAAAAATAAAAAAATAAACCTAAACCTAAAATAAAATAAAATAAACCTAAATTAAAATAAATAAACTAAAATAAAATAAAACTAAACCTAGATAATAAACTAAACCTAAACATAAGTAAATAAAATAAAATAAACTAAAAATAAACCTAAACCTAAAAAAATAAACCAAAATAAAACTAAAATATAAACCTAAACCTAAAATAAAATAAAATAATTTAAACTAATAAAATAAACTAAACTAAACCTAAAAATAAACTAAAATAAAAACTAAACTAAAATAAATAAACCTAAAATAAATAAACTAAACTAAATAAAAATAAAATAAACCTAAATTAAAAAATAAAAATAAAATAAACTAGATAAACTAAACCTCTAGTTTACTTAATTTAAAAATAATAATAATAAATAATGTAAAAAAAACCTAAACTCACTGCTCAAACCTCAAACCTAAACTCTAAATAAACCTAGACCACAACCTAAAACCTAAACTCTAAATTTTAAGCCTACAACCTTAAACTCTACCTAAACCCTAAAATCTAAACTCTAAATCCAAACCCTAAACCCTAAACCTTAAAACCTTAACCAAATCCTTAAACCCTAAACTCTAGAATGGGGAACCTTGATGGTAGGAACATCCTCAGCTAAGCTCGGTCTAGATGCGGTGGAGAGGGGAAATATTATAGTGATGGTGGGGATCTGGACATGATGGTGGATATGGAGGTGGTGGTCAGAGTAGTGGTGGTTATGGAGGTGGGAGTAGCGGTGGAGGTTATAACCTTGGGGGCGGCGGAGGGAGGGATCGGGGATATGATGATGGATCCCACTACTCGAGAGGCAAGGGTGGTTCTGATAGGAACTGAAGAAACAGAATAATCGAATACGCTTATGGAACTGTCTTTATAGTAGAGACAATTCTACTTATAGTGGAGTTTTGAATTGCTATATAGGTGCTCATTTTTTATCTATGTCATCGCTTGTGTCTTAGAAAACTTGGGCTGCTACTAGATTGATGAAATTGAAAAGCAGAAATATTGAATCTAAATTTGTTCTCTGTTAAAAAAAACCTTAAACCTTAAATTCTAAACCATAAACTAAAATATAAACCATAAACCTAAAACTAAAATAAACCAAAACCCTAAACCCAAACCTAAATCCTTAAAACCCAAACCTCAAACCCTAAATGCTAAACCCTAAACCTAAACCCTAAACCTAAACCACAAACCACAAACTCTAAAACCTAAAACCATAAACCACAAACCTAAAACTATAACCCAACCCTAAACCCCAAACTAAACCTAAACCCTAACCCAACTAACCTAAATCTAAACCCTAAACTAACCTAAACCTTGAATAAAGATGTCATTAGGAGTAGATATAAAGAATGACCTAATCCTAACATAGTTATGGTAGGTGAAGAAAATGTCTTAAAGAGATTTTCCCTATTAGACATTTGAATACCTAAACCCTAACCCTAAATTATATTATAATACAATTTATTAGAGTATAATGTAGCATCATATATTTGAGCATGTAGTGATGTGTTTTTGGATGTTATAAGATGTTTTGAAATGTTTTAGTATATTATGGTATTGTGCAACATAGTCTATATTAATATAAATCATAAAAATATTGATTTAATAAATCACATGATGAAATTTGTTAAATTTGAATTGGGAATTAGGTTGCAGAACCTAAGGTGTGCTATGCTACTTGTAGTCTAAAAAGTAAGATTTTATGTTCAAGATAAATATTATATGTTGTAGCATAGTATAGCATCATATATCATAATATATTGTTCTACATATTTTAAATTCTTTTAGTATTTTACAATAATGCAATCAAGCTTACACTAGCATTATTTATAAAATGTTGATTTAGACTTTAAAATTGAGTAATTTGGCCAAATTCATTATAGGTAGAGCATGGCATCATAATATATTATTTTAATTTAAAATATGTAAGTGATACGACTAAAATATATAATTATTTAGACTAGTTTTATGATTTTTTTATCTTAAGAAATCCCTTGTGATGTGATATGAAATATAATATAATAAAATATAATATAATATGTTATAGTGTATTGTAATATAGGATTTCATACAATAATGTAGCATCATGCATTATAGCATACTATTGTGTATTACTACTTCTTGTTTAGCATATTTTAGTTTTATAGTATGATGTAGTAGAGTTTGTACTA
This sequence comes from Cymbidium sinense, assembly GCA_021442155.1. Lineage (NCBI taxonomy): Eukaryota > Viridiplantae > Streptophyta > Magnoliopsida > Asparagales > Orchidaceae > Cymbidium > Cymbidium sinense. The sequence continues at coordinate 57,919 of JAKCPB010001082.1, forward strand.
GTATAATCCTAAAAACACTAATTTATAGGTGAGGGTGATGGGATTTGGCCAAATTTAAGGTAGGCTTTAGGGAACATTATTGGCAGTGTGCTATGGTGTGTCATTTAATCAAAAGAATGGAATTTTACATTCAAAATAAATGTTCATTTTTCAACCAAATTTTATAATTTTTTTGCTTAAAGTGATTCATTTTAAGGTGTAATGTAATAAGATAATAGATTATATGATAGAATATTAAAATATAATGTACATAACAATATAACTTCACATATATATGAATGTGGTGGTGTGTTACTAATGTTATTGTACATTTTAGTTTATTTTAGATTTATTATAATGCAATGGGTCAAAACTCACAAAAATGTTAATTTGATGGTTGAGATGGAAGAATTTGACCAAATTCATAGCACACACCAAGAAGTAACACCAAAATTATGATATTTTGTACCATTTCTAAAAGAAAAATAACAATTTTACATCCAAAATGAACATTATTCATATTTTGAGAAAAAAATTTTATTTGTTCCTTTTAAGTTATTCTAATGAGGTGTAATGTTAAACAATATATTATATTATAGCAAATTATAATATAAAATCATATATTATAATATAATATAGTGTGTTAATTCACACTATAATATGTTTAGCATGATATTGTATAGTTAGTTTGAGCTTTCACCATCACAAATCATAAAGTGTTGATTACAATGTTAATATGATGTAATTTAAATGAATACATTAGTAGGCTTTTGGTTGAAGTATTATAGGTGTGCATAAGAGAAGAAATAAGATTTGATGAGAATTCCATGTCAAGGACATGGAGGGAGATCCAGTAAGGGATCACACATGCATTGGACATGACATGTGAGGGGTCTATATCGAGGGCCTAGAAGAAGAAAATTTGTTGGGGATAAGGTTTGAATTTGATTTGATTATATGATTTGTGGAAAGAAAATCCACTGGGGATAAGTATCTATAATCCACTAAGGATTAAGATCGAATTGACTTTTATTTGTTTTGTTTTAATTGTTGTGGAGGCACATCTACTAGAGATATGGGCTCGAGTCCACTTGAGATCGGTATATGAACCTTCACTAGGGAAGCAGTTTGGGCTATCCATTGGGGATTGGGATTTTAGTTTGATTTCATAAATTTATTTGGAGATGTATCTGTTGGGAATAAGAGTTTGGTTGGATTTCTTTGATTTATACTCTACCAGAGGAGTTGATTCAATTTGGCTCCAGTCGAGAGGTTGGTTTTGAATTTGATTTATTTGCTTGACTTATTTATATATGATTTGGGGCTTCACTAGGAAGAAGGGTGTAATTTAACTCCAATGGGGAAAATTAGATTGTGTTTAATTTAATTTGAGTTTATGTATGGACCTTTGATGTCGATGGACCCATTAAGAAGGGGCTATATCAGCCTTGACCTATCTCAGGTTTACAAATCCGAAGGGATAGTCTCCTGGCTGTGGGGTTAAGCTAGCCAACCTAAGGGGTTACCTTTTGGTGTACAATGACTATGCTAGGAAGAAGGCATAGCAAACTTACATCTTCTAAAGTGAGGAATAACCATTGGTGTGACTGTTGGATGCACAATAAATTGAACGACCCTTGGGCAACTACTGAGTGAATGTCACTAGGGACTTATGTCAACTCAAAACTAGTCAAGATTAATTTCATCTTAATTTTATGTGATTTAATATGGTTTGTTTAGTTTAGTTTGATTTTGAATTGAAGGCATATCCACTGGGGATTTGAGCTCAGTCAGATTTGATAGATTTAATTTATGGACCATGTCGGTGTGCGATGGATCCAATAAGACGGGGCTATATTAGACTTATCTTATCTCAAATTTACAAATCCAAGGGGATAGTTTATTGGCCGTGGGGTAGAGCTAGCCAACCTAAGGGGTTGCCTTTTGGTGTGCAATGGCTATGCCAAGAAGAAGGCATAGCAGACTTACATCTTCTAAAGTAAAAGAATAGCGCTGGGGTGACTTGTTGGTATCAACAGAACCCAACTTAGGGGTGACTATTGAGTGAATGCTGTTGGGGACTTATATTAACTCAAGAGTAGTCAGGCTATTCCTATAGGGAGTTATCCAGACACTGCCCTAAAGATAGGATGCCTTCTTGGGAAAAGGTACTGTTAGGGGTGTCCTCCTAATCTACATGTGAATATATATTTTATTTATATGTTTGCATGGATCTTGTTGGTGTGTGAGGGACCTCACTGAGAAGGGGCTATGTCATCCTTGACCAATCTCAGGTTTACTGGACCGAGGGAGAATCTGCACATCCATAGAACAAATTCTCCAATGGTTATTAGGAAAGGGGAATTGTCCAATTTGAAAATAACCCAAGTAGTGTCTGAATAGGGTTACAAAGGACGTGATCTAAATATAGTGACCACAGGGGAGGGGCTGCTAGGATTATCACGAACCTAAAAAAAGCCTATAGGTTTACAGTGGCCAACTCAAAGAGAAAGCATAGCAGACTTACATCTGCCATGAGTGGTGTATTTAAAGGTGCAAGAATGAACTAACCTAAGGTGTATACGTCAGCATGAGTGGTGTATCCATCAACATAGTGAGAACCAACTAACCTAAGGTGTCCATTAGTGTGAAATGATCAATCTAAAAAGAAATCATGTAGGCTTACAACTTTCTAAGTGAAACTCATCATCGTGATAGTCTATCACA
>JAKCPB010001083.1:0-67039 GCA_021442155.1 Cymbidium sinense
AAATTAGAAAATAATAAAATAACCCTAACCCTAAATCCTAAACCCTAAAACTAACCTTAAACTCTAAATCGTGAACCCTAAACCTACATACCTAAATTCTAAACCCTAAACCCTAAACCCTAAAACCTACAAACCTAAATCCTAAACCATAAACCCTAAACCCTAACCAATAAACGCTAAACCCTAAAAACCTAAAAAGCTAAATCGAAACTAAATAAAACCTAAAAATAAAATAAATAAAAAAACGTAAACCTAAATAAAATATTTAAAATAAAATACAATAAAAACCTAAAGTAAAACCTAAACCTAAACCTAAACTTAAACCTAAACCTAAACATAGAAATAATAAAAAATAAAAAATAAAACTAAACTGAACTATAATAAATAAAAACATAAACTAAACTAAAAAAATAAAATAAACTAAAAAATAAAAAACCTAAATAAAATAAAAACTAATCCTAAAATATAAATAAAATAAACCTAAATATAATAAAATAAAAACTAAATAAAAACTTATACCTAAAAAATAAATCTAAAAATAAAACCTAAAATAAATAAAAAATAAAACCTAAACCATAAACTATAAAATAACCTAAATCCAAAATAAACAAAATAAAATAAACCTAAACCTAAACTAAAATAAATAAAACCTAAACCTAAACCTAAAGTAAACCAAACCTAAACCCTAAACTGAATAAAATAAAATAAACTAAACATAAACCTAAACCTAAACTAAAAAATAAAACCTAAAAAAAAACTTAAAATAAAAACCTAAAACCTAAACCTAAAAAAATAAAATAAAAACATAAACCTAAACCTAAAAATAAAAAATAAAACCTAAATCTTAAAAATAAAATAAAAATAAAGCTAAACTAAAAAAATAAACATAAAACTAAACCTAAACCTAAAAAAACAAATTAAAATAAAAAACCTTAACTAAAATAATAAACTAAACTAAATAAAATATAAAATAAACCTAAATAGAAAATAAAATTCAAATAAAATAAAAATAAAATAAACTACATATAAAAATAAACCTAGAAACTTGTTTAAATTTTTTTAAAAAAATCTTAAACCCTAAAGCCAAAACCCAAAACCCAAACCACTAAATCTTAAGTCTTAAACCCTAAAACTAACCCTAAAAAACCCTAAACCCTAAATTAACCTTAAACCCTTGACCTTAAGCCCTAAACTTTAAATCCTAAACTCTAACCCTAATCATAAACCGTATACCCTAAACCCTAAAACCCTAAACACTAAACCCTAAAACCCTAAACCCTAAAGCCTAACCCCTAAACACTAAACTAACCCTAAACCCTAAACCCTAAACCCAAAAAGTGATAAACCTTAAAGCCTAAACACTAAACCCTAAACCTTAAACCCTAAACATTAACCCTAAATCCTAAATCGTAAAACCCTAAACCTTAAAAACCTAAACCATAAATCCTAAACCTTAAACCCTAAACCATAAACCCTAAAAACCTAAACCTAAACTAAATAAAGCCTAAAAATAAAATAAATAAATAAAACCTAAACCTAACTAAGATAAGAAAAAACATAAAAAAAACTAAACTAAAACTTAAACTGAAACCTAAAAATAAAATAAAATAAAAAATAAACTAAAATTAAAATAAATAAACCTAAATAAAAACCTAAAATAAAAAAAAAAAACTAAAATAAAATAAACTAAAATAAAATAAAATAAAAACTTAAACCTAAAACTAAATAAAAAATAAAACTTAATAAAATAAACCCTAAACTAAAAAAACGTAAATCTAAAATAAAATTAAAATAATAATTAAAAAACTTAAACCTAAACTAAAATAAATTAAACAAAACAAAAAAACCTAAACCAAAACTAAATAAAATAAAATAAAATAAAACTAAACTAAAAATAAACCTAAAATACTAAAATAAAACCTAAAACCTAAACCTAAAAAAATAAAACATAAACCTAAAAACCTAAATCTAAAAAAAATAAAATAAAAATAAAAAACCTAAAACCCAACTAAAAATAAACCTAAACTAAAAATAAAAATAAAATAAAAAACTAAAAAAAAAATAAAAAAATAAATAACCTAATAAAAATTTAAATCTATAAAACTAATCCCTAAACCCTAAACTAACCTAAACCCTAAACCCTAAACCTACAACCTACAACCTAAACCTAAACCCTAAACTAAAACCTAAAACCCAAAACTAAAACCTAAACCTAAACCTAAACCTAAACACTAAAAAAACCCTAAACCCTAAACCCTAAATAAACCTAAACTTAAACTAAACTAAACTAAATAAACCTAACTAAAACTAAAACAACTTGACTAACTAATAACTAAACCTAAACTAAACTAACTAAACCTAAACTAAACCTAAACCCTAAATCCTAATAAACTAAATGAATAATAAACTTAAGCCTTAAACCTATCTAAGCTAACTAAACTAAACCAACTAAACCCTAAAAACTAAACCTAAACTAAAACCTAAATTAAATAAATTAACTAATAACTAAATTAATAATAACTAAAATAATAACTAAAAAATACCATAACCCTAAAACCTAAACCTAAATAAACTAAACTAAAAAACTAAAACAAACTAAACTAAACTAAAATAAAACTAACTAACTAAACCTAAACCTAAAACTAAACCTAAACTAAAATTAACTAAAATTCAAAACAAAACTAATTAAAACCTAAACCAAAACTAATAACTAAACTAAAACCTAAACCTAAATCCTAAAACCCTAAACTAAAACTAATTAAGAAACAACTAAATAAACAACTAATAAACTAACTAAATCAAATTAAACTAAACTAAACTAATTAACAAACTAAACTAAACTAAATAAATTCAACTAAAACCAACTAATAAACTAAAAACTAAACTAAAAAAAAAACCTAACCTAAACCTAAACTAATAACTAAAACTAAAAACTAAACTAAACTAAAACTAAACCCTATACCTAAACCTAATAAAACTAAACTAATAACTAATAAAACTAAAACTAATAAAAACCTAAACTAAACCTAAACAAAACTAATAAAACTAAATAACTAAACTAAACCTAACTATAAACCTAATAAACCAAGCTAAACTAAAAACTAAAATAAACCAAAACCTAAAACCAAATTAAAACTAATCTAAACCCTAAACTAACTAATAAAACCTAAAACTAAAACTAGTAATAAAATTAATAACTAATTAACTAATTAATAAATTACTAAATTAACTAACTAAACTAATAAACTAAATAATAATTAATTAACTAAAACTAATAACTAAACTAAATTAAAACTAACACCAACTAACTAACTAACTAAAACCTAACTTAAACCTAACTAAACCTAAACCCTAAACTCATCTAAACTAATAACTAAAACTAATAAACTAAAAAAACCTAAACCTAAACCTAAACTAAACTAACTAACTAACTAAAAAACTAAATTAACTAAAACCCAAAACCAACTAATAACTAAACTAAACCAAATGACTAAATTAAATCTAACTAATAAATTAACCTAAACATAAACTAACAAACTAATAAACTAACTAAACCTAAAACTAATTAAACTAACTAATAAACTAACTAAACTAAAACTAAACTAATTAAATAAACTACTAATAAAAACTAATAACTATACTAAACTAATACTAACTAATGTAAAATACTAACTAATTAAAACTAAACTAATTAATAACTAACTAAACCTAAACTAACTAAACTAAAACTAACTAATAACTAAGTAAACTAATTAAACTTACTAAACTAAACTAATAACCAAACTAATTAATCTAATACTAAAACTAAACCAACTAAACTAACCAAATAAAACTATTAATAAACTAACTAACCTAAACCCTAAACATAAACCTAATAAACTAATAAACTAACTAATAAACTAATAAACTAACTAAATAATTAAAAACTAAACCTAAACCCTAAACCTAATTAAAACTAACTAATAATCTAATATCTAAAAACTAACTAAACTAAAACTAAAACCTAAACTAACTAAACTAAACTTAAATTTATAAACTAAACAAAACAAATAATAACAAAACTAATAAATAAAACTAAACTTAAACCCTAAATCCTAAACTAATAACTAATAACTAAAATTAAACCAAAAACCTAAACTAATAACTAAATATAATAATAAAACCTAAACTAATAAACTAAACTAATAAAATTAAAACTAAAAAACTAAACTAAAACTAATAAACCAAAACCTAAACCTAATTAAAACTAACTAATAACTAACTAAGACTAAACTAAATCCTAACTAAAACTAACCAAACTAAAACTAAACTAAAACTAACTAAATAATAACTAACTAAAACCTAAACACTAAACTAATAATAACTAAATTAAACTAATAATAAAACTAATAAACTAATAAAACTAATAAAATAATTAAACTAAACCTTAAACCTAAACTAATAACTAATAGCCAAACTAAAACTAAAAATAAATAAACTAAATCTAAACTTAAATCTAAACTAAACCAAAACCTAAACCCTAAACCCAAATAAAACAAATAACCAAATAAACTAAACTAAATAAACTAAACTAAACTAAACTAAACTGGACTAATAAATTTATAACAAACTAATAACTAAACTAAACTAATAAACTAATAAGAAACTAAACTAAAAAACTAATAAAAAACTAACTAAACTAAATGAAACTAACCTAAAAAAATAATAACTAAACTAAACTAAAATTAACCAAAATAAAACCCTAAACTATAAACCTTAAACTCTAAATAAACCTAAACCTAACTAAACTAAGAAAACTAATTCAACTAAAACTAATAAGAACTAAATTAATAAACTAATAAAATTGAATAAACAAAACTAACTAATAAATTAATTCTAAAAAACTAAAACTCTAAAACTTCCTTAAACTCTAAACTAATCAAATTAAAACTAACTAAAAAATAAATAAACAAACTAAGCTAAACAAACCTAAAACCTCAATCCCAATAAACTAACTAAAACTAAAACTAATTAAACTAATAAACTAATAAACTAATAAAACTAATAATTAATTCTAACCTAAAATATAAAAAACCTAAACCTCTAAACCCTAAACCTCAAAAACCTAAACAAAAAACAAAACTAATATTCAACTAAAAAAATTTAAACTTAAACCTAATAAACTAAATTAAAATAAACTAAAATAATTAATAAAAAAAACTAAACCTAAACCCTAAACTTAAACTAAATGACACTAATTAATAACTAATAAAAAATAAAAATCAAAATTAATAACATCAAAAAAGGTAAATTTTTGATAATAATAATATTCAAAAAATAAAATTTCTAAACCCTTGAATTTCATTTCTATATCCTTATGGTAGATTAATTATTATTAAAAGTATTCTTTACTCTCTTCCTTTTACTTGCTTAATATTGTTCATATTTCTTGTTCTTATCCTGATTGAAAGACTTTTAATAAGTTTTTTTTAGAATTCCCAAAAGGCTTCATTGAACTTCTTGGTCTAATATGTGGTACTTTTATGAAAGTGATATTGGGTGTAGATCATTGATGGATTCCACCAATGTTTTTCTTCTTATAAACTTTGGTGGAATTTTCAGAAAAATGAAAGTCTTTGGGCTAAATTCATGAATTTTAAATATTGCGAAGTTAAGCATCCTTCAATTAGCAATTATAAACATGGTGACTCTATTATTTGGAAATGGCTTTTTGATATTAAATGGAAAGCCAAACCTCTCATTTTTTGGGGTATTAATAATGGTTCTTCTTTCTCTTGGAAAGATAACTTGATGGAGGACTTTTCCATTGATTCTTTGCTTAATACTCACTCTACTTTGAGAGTTAGTCATTTTATTTATAATGGTGATTGAAATTTCTCTCTTTTTAATGATTTGATTCCTGATTTCATTAATAATAACATCATCAATATTCTTATTGATGGTATTTCTTTGGATCAAATTTTTTTCAAAATTTCTAGTATAGAGAATTTTCTTTAAAGATACTTGGCACCATATTAGAGTTAAAAAAATCCTCTTCTCTTATTTTCCTTAAAATTTGGAATAATATTATTCTTACTTATTCTATTCTTGTGTGGAGAATTTTAAGGAATTATATTGTTGTTGACTCTTTAGTTTTGGACAAATATTTTTATCTACCCTCTAAATGCATGTGTTGCTTTCATATTGAGAATGTTAGTCATGTTTTTGTTAATGGTGCTATTACCTCTAAAGTTTGGGGTTGGTATGAGGATTTATTTAAGTTAAATTATTTTAATGGAAATTTAACTTTAATGCAACTTCTTGACTCTTATTTTCTTAATATTATTAAAATGAATATCAAAATTGTGATGGTTGTTACTTTAATTTGGTTTACAGAAATGATGCTAAATATCATAATGTGCCTATGAATCATAAGAGGATTATTGCTAGGACTAAAGAAAAGATTTTTTCTTTACATAAGGCTGCTCTTCTTAGTGGTACTAATTTTAGAGGTTGCAAGTTTGTTGCCTCTAAATTGGCTATCCGGTTTCTTTATTATAACTCATCTCCAGATTATAAAATTATTCATTGGGTTAAGCCTTTAATTTGTATAAAAGTTAATGCTAACTCATTGCACATAACAAGTGGGTTGTGGTTGTATTTTTAGAATAATTGGGAATATTATCTTGGCTTTTTCCACTCTCTACTAATTTTATTATTTTTGCTGAATTGATTTCGCTCATGCTCTTAAGCTTTGTTTGGATAGAAATTTTCATACTTTGGTTGGAATCTGATGGTGAGATGGTTGTGCTATGATCAATTCTAACCATAATGAAAGCTTTTTTATTTAATTAGAAATATTAAAGCTATTATCTCTAAACTTTTTTTTAAATTACTCATATTTTAAGAGAAGGTAATGCTTGTTTTAGTTTGGTTTGGGGTGTAATTCTCTGATTTTACTTTGTTTACCAATATGAATATTCTTAAGAAATTAAGAGGGTCTAATTTGTTGGTTTATGTTAGATTTTCTTAAATTTTCTTCTTTTTCTTTTTCTTTTTCTTCTTGGCTTTTCTTGGTTTTGGTTTTGGTTTGCTGATTGTTTGTTGGCTTATTCTTTCTTGGGGCTTTTATGTTCTTGTATTTTCATGTATTTTATAGGTTGGAAATCTATTTTGGTTGTCTATCATCATTTGCTCTACTTTTAATGTGGTATATCTTATATTCATTGGTTTTGGTTTATTTTCTTGTGTCTTGTGGTTGGTATCCACAAGCTTCCTAATTTTGGTGCCCTCTAGATGAGATGTTGGTTGTGCTTCTCTTCCTTCTATTTCCTTTAGTTGGTTGGGTTGATTTTTTTGGGTGTTTACTTTTTTTTGGTGGTCTTGTTTTTCTTTTTTTGTATCATATTATGGTTGCTAGTCCTGAGTTGAGTTTGTTGTTTGCTTCCTTCTTCCCCTTGCTTTTATTTTGGTACCTCTTTTTTTTGGCTTTGTTTATTATTCATGCTACCTTGGGTGGTTGGATGGTGTGGCTTGATTTTCTTTGTTGGCTCTTTTTTCTACTATTGTCCCCTTTGGTTCTATTATTGTTCTTACCTTTTGTATTGGTTCTAGATCTTTGTTGGTTATTGTGTGCTCTGTGCCTTTGTGAGGTTTATTGATTATGGCTAGGATGTTAAGTCTTTTGTTTGATTTGTGACTATAACCCTCCTAGAGTTTTCGCTCAAATCCCTTCTAATTTTATGACTGAGCTTGAGCTTTCTTTTTATTTTTCTTTCCTTTCTATTTATCTTTATTTTTTTTCTTTTGTTTGTGCTACTTTTAGTATTTTTCTTATAGGTTTCCTTCACTTGTTTCTTGGTCTCTGGATTGTTTGACATGCTGCTATTATTGTTTTTTTTTTTTAGTTCTTCCTTTTTTTTCTATCTTTGTATTAGTTAGAGATTTTTCTCTTTAGGTCCTTCCAGAGCTCTTTGAGGTAGTCTTTGAGTTTTATCCCCTTTAAATCATTGTATCCTTTTGTTTTTGGTATTAAAATTTCTTCCTTTTTCCAAAAAAAAAAGCTAAACTTTCAACCCTAAACCCCAATCTCTAAACCTTGGACTAACCCTAAACCCTAAACCCTAAAATAACCCTAAACCCTAAGAATGGTTAGAACCATGATGGCAGGAACATCACCGTCAACTAGACTCGCCTAGATCTGTGGAGGTGAAGAGGTAGGTCATAGTGGTGGTGGGGCATTTATAGCCGTGGATATGGAGGTGGTGGTCGTGAGGGGTGGGAGGAGATGGAGGTTATAGCCATGGTGGTGGCAGAGGAGAGATGTGGGATATGATGGCGATCCCACCAAGAGAGGTTAAATGGGAGAAATTGAAGAACGCCTATTTGATCTACTATGAAATCAAAATAGAAGTTCTACTTATCTAGGGTTTTGAATTTGCTCTATGGGTGCTCATTTTATTTATGTCATTGTGTCTTAGAAAACTTGGGTGCTACTGTTGATGAAATCAAAAGAAATGTTGAATCTGAATTTGTTCTCTATTAAAAAACCTTAAACTCTAAATCTAAACCCTAATCTAAACCATAAACTAAAACTTAAACTAAAACCTAAAACCTAAACCTAAACCCTAAAACTAAAACTAAACCCTAAACCTAAAACCAAACTAAAAAACCCTAAACTTAAATCCTAAAACTATAAACCCTAAAACCTAAACCCTAAACCCTAAAACCAACTAAAACCCTAAACCTAAACCCCAAACCTAAACCCTAAACTAAATATAAACCCTAAACCCTAAACTAACTCTAAACCCTAAACTAACCCTAAACCTTAACCTTAAGCCCTAAACCCTAAAACATGAATAAAGATGTCATTAAGAGCAGATCTAAAGAATGACCTAATCCTAACATAGTTATGGTAAAGAAAATGTCTTCAATAGACTTTCCCTTGACTTTAGATATTTGAATACCCTAAATCATATTATAATACCATATATTATAGTATAATGTAGCATCATATATTTGAGCATGTAGTGATGTTTTTAGATGTTATAAGATGTTTAAAAATGTTTTAGTATTATGGTATTATTATGCTATATTAATATAAATCCTAAAAATATTGATTTAATAAATAAGATGATGAGATTTGTTAAATTTGAAGTGGGAATTAGTAGTACCAAGGGTGTGCTATGCCACTTGTAGTCTAAAAGTAAGATTTTATGTTCAAAATAAATATTATATGTATGTAGTATGACAACATATATCATAATATATTGTTCTCATGATTTTAAATTCTTTTAGTATTTTACAATCATTCAAGCCTACATTAGCATTATTTATAAAAATGTTGATTTAGACTTTAAAATGGTGGAATTTGGCCAAATTCATAATGTAGAGCATGTCACCATAATATATTATTTCAATTTAAAATATTTGATATGACTAAAATATATAGTTTTTTTTGTTATTTAGACTAATTTTATGATTTTATCTTAAGCAATCCCTTGTGATGTGATATGCAATATAATATAATATAATATAATATAATATATATGTTATAGTGTATTATAATAAAGATGCTATAACATAGTGCATCATGCATTATAGCATACTATTGTGTGTATTACTACTTGTTGTTTAGCATATTTTAGTTTTTTCTAGTATGATGTAGTAGAGTTTGTACTAGTATAATTCATAAAAAATATTGATTTATAGGTTGAGATGATGGAATTTGGCCAAATTTAAGGTAAGCTTTAGGGAACATCATTGGGGTGTGCAATCATTTAATCAAAAGAATGGAATTTTACCAAAAATAAATGTTCATTTTTCAACCAAATTTTATATAATTTTTTTTAAAGTGATTCATTTTAAGGTGTAATGTAAGATAATATATTATATGAAAGTATATTAAAATATAATGTACATAACAATATAACTTCACACATATATGAATGTGGTGGTGTGTTACTAAATGTTATTGCCCAATTTAATATTTTTTACTTTTGTTATAATACATTGGGTCAAAACTCATAAAAATGTTAACTTGAAGGTTGAGATGGAAGAATTTAGCCAAATTCATGGCACACACCAAGAAGCAACACCAAAATTATGCTATTTTGTCCCATTTCTAAAAAAAAAATAATTTTACATCCAAAATGAACATTATTCATATTTTGAGAAAATCTTATTATTTGTTTCTTTTAAGTGATTCTAATGAGGTGTAATGTTAGACAATATATTATATTACAGCAAATTATAATATAAAATCATATATTATATAATATAGTGTGTTAATTCACACTATAATATGTTTAGCATGATATTGTATAGTTAGTTTGAGCTTTCACCATCATAAATCATAAAATGTTGATAACAATGTTAAGATGATGTAATTTGAATGAATACATTATTGATTTTAGTTGAAGTATTAAAGAGAAAGAAATAAGATTTGATGAGAATTCCATGTTAAGGATGTGGAGGGAGATCTTCTAGGCATCACATTCATTGGACATGACATGAGTAGTCTATGTCAAGGCATAAGAAGAAAATCTGCTAGGGATAAGGTTTGAATTTGATTTCATTATATGATTTGTGGAAAGAAGATCTGGGGATAAGAATCTATAATCCACTGTGGATTAAGATTGAATCAACTTTAATTTTTTTTGTTTTAATTGATGTGGAGGCACATATGCTAGATATTGCTAGTGATCGAGTATAAACCTTCCAAGCAGTTCGAGCTATCCAATCGAGAAGATTTGAGTTTAATTTCATAGATTTGTTTGGGGATGTATCCGGGAATAAGAGTTTGGTTGGATTTCTATGATTTAGACTCTACTGGGAGTTGTTTTAATTTGGCTCCACTGGAGAGGTTGGTTTTAAATTTGATTTGTTTGTTTGACTTGTTTATATATGATTTAGGGCTCCACTAGGGAGAAGGGTGTGATTTAACTCCACTCGAGAAAATCAAATTGAGTTTAATTTAATTTGAGTTAATGTATGGACCATGTTAGTGTGCGATGGACCTACTGAGAAAGGGCTATATTAGCCTTGACCTTTCTTAGGTTTACAAATCCAAAGGGATAGTCTACCAGCTGTAGGGTAGAGCTAGCCAACCTAAGGGTTGCCTTCTAATGCTAGAAGAAGGCATAGACTTACATCTTCCAAAGCAGGAACAACCACGGGTGACTGCTGGATGCACAACAAATTGAACCCACTAGACTACCGGAATGCTGGGGACTTATGTCAATTCAAAAGTAGTAAGGATTAATTTTATCTTAATTTCATGTGATTTGATATGGTTTATTTGGTTTAGTTTGATTTCGAATTGAGGGCATATCCACTAGGGATTTGAGCTCAGTAAAATTTGATAGATTTGATTTATGGACCATGTCGGTCTGTGATGGACCTACCGAAGGGGCTATATCGACTTGTCCTATCTCGATTTACAAATCAAAAGGGATAGTCTATTGGCTGGAGTAGAGCCACAACCTAAGGGTTTTTTTGTGCAATACATAGAAGAAGGCATAGACTTACATCTTCTAAAGTAGGAACACCCATCGGGTGACTTGTTGGTAATACAACAAATAGAACCCACTAGAGTGACTCCGAAAGTGAATGTCAGGGACTTATATCAACTTAAGAGTAGTCGACATTACTAAAGGGAGTTTTGACACTACCCTAAAGATATGATGCCCGCTGGGAAAAATAATGCTAGGGTGTCCTCCTAATCCATAAGTGAATATAAATTTTTTTATATGCGGACCCAATTGGTGTGCAAGGGACCACACCGAAAGGGTTATGTCGGCCTTGACCTATCTCAAATTTATTGACCAAGGGAGAATCTAGACATCCACGTGACATATTCTACATCAGGGGTGGTTACAAGAAAGGGAACTCCAATCATAGTAACCTGTAGTGTCTAAATGGGGTTGTAAAGGGTGTGATCCAAATATAGTGCCCGTGGGAGGTGCTAGGGCATTATCCGAGCTCTAAAAAAGGAAGGCCTATAGGTATGTGCCAACTCAAGGGGAAAGCATACTTACATCTACCATGAGTGGTGTATCCTAAGCGAATTAACCAACCAATCCATCAAGATAGTGAGAACCAACCAAAATTGCGCCTATGGTAATGATCAATCAAAAAGAAAGCATGTAGGCTTATAACTTTCCAAGCAGAACTAATCATCGGGATAGTCTGTCATCAGTAGGACATATGCTATCTAACCTAGAGCGAGTACTAAGTGAAGAGCTCCAAGGAAGGATAGGACCCATACTTGAAGAAATCAGGAGGGAAGGAGCCTCTAGGGGACTTATCCTAAACCACAAATATACTCGAACCAATGAGTGCCTGAAGACTAATCTAAGAAGAAAGCATAGCAGACTCACATCTTCTTAAATAAATCCAACATAAGGTAGCTTACCAACCACATAGTAAGGCCTACCAAACTAACAAGGCACTAATTGGTGTGTAGTGGCCAAGTAAGGAAAGAAAGCATAGTAGACTTACATCCTCCAAAGAAAGAAGACCAGGGTGACACACTAGGTAGTACGCCAAGCCAACCCGAGCACTAAGTGAGTGTCATTGGGAGGCATTATCTCAACTCAAAGTAGCCCAAGATAAAAGATATGAGTTTGTATTATATGTTTATGTGTAGTGTTTGTGTTGTTTCAATGAAGGATAGACGCCTCGGTTCCTTACACCTACCATAAACACATCATGGCGATTCGAAACAAAAAATACTTTCACCATGGAAGAGATTGAATTCAAAATAGAAATTTCAAACATGATTTATCATATTTCTAAGTAGAGCCCATTGATTGGGTGCTCTCCCTTATGATTAATAAGATGATAAGATCTTCCTTGGTAGGCCTTCTCTAAGGAAAAAGGGCCTTCCCATGGGTTCAAACCTCCCATCTTAATGAAAAATTAGTCTCCTTATAAGTAAATTAAGCTCTCCTACTTGAAAAGCTCTATGATGGACTAACTTGTTATGAGTTGAATCATTTTACCTTTGTACAACTTGAGGTTTTGGCATGCCCAGACATCTCTTCTCCAAAGCTTTCTTCTAACCAACTTGGCATTATGCTCTGATCTTGCTACATATATACCTTAGTGATGGGAGTTGACTTCTAATGGTAGAATGGCTTGACCATACACTAAGGAGAAAGGAGTAGAGAGTTGAGTTCTATATGTGGTGACAAGGCTCAAGGCTTCAAATAACTGCCATGCCACTTTTTTGTTGTTGAGTGTCTTCTTCAATATTTGGATGAGAGTTTTATTGAAGGTTTTACTAAGCCATTTGCCCTCGTAGTTAATGGTAGAATATCTCCAATCCATGCTATGCCTCCGAAAAGTTGTCATCTCGCTCTTGAATGTAGTACCAATATCGATATCATTCATGAGACACCAAACCTATATAATGATATGGTTCAAAAAAACTAGAGCACATGTTGAGCTATGACCTCTGGAGCTTAATCACCTTGCCCATTTAAAAAAGTATCAGTAGCTAAGATGAATCGATGACCTTGAAAGAAGGAGGATCAATGACCCACTATGTCGGTACCTAACATCGAATGGCCATGAGGCCAATGTAGATGTGGTTGGGTGGTGTAGACCACACTATTTGACATTGGTATCGCCATGTATCCATGCAATCTTTGATCATTGATGGCTAGAAGTATCCTAGTCTCTTCATCTTTTCTTTTATCTTCAGATCGGATTGGTTGGCTCCACATAATGCTGAGTGTACCTCGGTCATTATCTTATGGGCTTCGTGCATATATAAAAAATGTAACCACATATGATTGAAAGACTGATGGTACAAGAAACCATCCATAAGAGCATAGGAAAGTGCTCTCTACTTCATCTGATGGGCTTCAGACTTTTCTTGAGGTAGTTTGCATTTATTTAGTAATCTATGAATGGTTGCCTCAATCTAACTCCCATACTTCAATGGCAACCTCTCCTTCAAGAGAGTACTTTTGATGAGTTCAATATCAATAAGGATAATTTGTCTATTTTGGACCTTTATTGATGTGGACTCATCCGACATGCCAACTCCTTGGCATGCTTGGCTAAAGAATATGCTACATGTTCTCTCAAGGAATCTTATAAATGGTAACCTTGACATTTGGGCCAACAACCCATAGTGTACTTAGTAAATGGAACTTGGGCTTTATATTATAGGACCTAGTGATTTGATTGATCACTAGCTGAGAATCCGCAAAGATGTTGATGTTCTAGATGATTAGAGTAATGACTAACTCCATACCAACAATCAGAGCCTTATATTCAACTTCATTATTGGTGCAAAGATTGGACAGATGATATGAGAATCTCATCATATCATGGTCCTGAGTTAAGAGACCTATTCCTACCCCTGCCTTTTTTGGAATAGTAGATTGTGGTTCTTCTCCTCTGAGAAGCCTTACCATCAAAGTACATCTCCCGGTGAATGCTAGTATCTCCTCGCCTCATGATTTTCATTGGAGATCATCAAGCAGAGAGCAAGAAGTGGGTGTCGCTAAGAACCGCTAGCACTTATCCTTTCACCACATGAGGGGCGAAGGTAATGTCAAATGAGAGGATCATGGATCCAACCATCCATAGCATGTGTCATATATTGTAGTGGATTGATCCTTGAAATTAAATTCACCTTATGAGGAAGCATTGTAGTTGTAGCTTTTGGAATGCAAAGATTAAAGCTAGGCAATGATTCTAGTGGGTGGATAGTTAGACTTAGTAGGGATTAGATGACATCGAGGTAGTAGAGTGCATTTTCCATCCCTTCATCATTGGCTTTGGGCCAACAAAGCACCAAGGGAGTCCTAACATAATAAAGGTAAAGTATGAGAGGCTAGAATGAGCAATGTCATCAGGTAATGTTTGATGTCTTCAAAGGCATGCTTACACTTGTCATCCCACTTGAACTTGCCATCCTTTTTGACAAATGCTGAGAATGGCCGACATCTTCTTCTTATGTTAGATATAATGCATCTTAGATATGCCAACCACCCTTGGAATGATTTGAGTTAAGTTAAACTTTTAGAGGTGGCATTTCTAATATCACCTTGATCTTCTTAGATCGACATTATGATTCCTTGGTGTTGATAATAAACCCAAGGAATTTCCTTGAAGCTACTCCAATGCACACTGTTCATTTTGAGGTTAAATTATCTTAACTATTCAAAACTACTCTCAAGTCAAAGACATGGTCTTCTTTCTACTTTTGACCTAAGATCATCAACATAGCACTCGACTTGATGATGAATGAGTTCATCAAAGATTCAAGTCATAGTCTACTTTGTAGCAATGAAATTTTAAGGCTGAAAGGTATGACCTTATGGCAATAAATTTTGATTGGGATTCTAAAATAGTGTTTCTTTCATCTTTAGATCCATCTTTATTTGGCTATATCCATCACCATCCATGAAAGAGAAGACTGCATAAATGAGTCAATGTCCACCATCAGCTCCAGGATTGGTAGTGAAAATTTGTCTTGTGGACATGCCTTATTTAAATCCCTTAAATCGATGCATATGTGAATTTAGCCATTCTTTTTCTTAATTGGGATGATTCTAGCTAACCAGGTAAGGTATGTTTCTTCATGAAGCCATCGATCGCTTTGACTTCATAAATGATGTTGTTCTATGCCTAATCGCATGCATTTAGAGCTTTTTATGTTAGAAGTAGAATCTATTGCTAGTTTATGGACCGCTATGTCAAGAGCCAATGCATATCTCTTCATAACTCATGAAAAGTAGTCCTTAAACTCAATCAATAGCCTATGTCATTGGTTTCAATTTCATTCAACAAAGAACTAATGTATGTTGGATCTTCTTCGCCTTAAGTTGATTTCTTTGAGCTCATCAATGGTTGACTTGATCTCTTCTTCAAACTATGGCGTGCATCTTTGACTTCAAAATCATCTCGATCATTTGAAGTTTCTAAGCACAACTCCTCATATGAGTTAATGTGAATTGAAAAGAACCTATCAAATTCCAATGATTGGTGATGACTAAGAATAATCATCATCATCATCGATCCACTATACCAAATCCTAGTCCTGATTGAGATCTTTTGCATTTGTTCTTACATATTATTTTGAAGAAGTCACCTGTTTTGACCAAGTATGTGGATTAACCCTTTCTTTGCAAAAAATTATGAACATAAGGCAAGTACCAATCAAAAGGTAATTCTATTAAATCTTTATATAAATCATCCTCAAGTTCTACATCAACTTGACTGAGGGTGATGCTTCCAAAAGAACCTCCGAGTCTTCACACGGATGACTTAGGGTTTCCTTAACTACCAAACTCGCCTTTTGAGAAAACTGTTAGAGCTAAGGTTCCAAATTGATGCCCCTGTTTCACATATAGACTTGATACACTTATGTTTTGCTTTGGAGCCCTCATCGCTATCTAGCTCAAGTGTCACCTCCAAGGGAATCTACTGAGATGACTTAAAAGCAACCATATAAGACTGATCCTAAACTCTAAAACCCTAAACCCTAAATGCTAAATCCTAAACTATAAACCCTAAACCCTAAAACCTAAAAATCTAAACATAAACTAAATAAAACCTAAAAATAAAATAAATAAAAACCTAAACCTTAATATAATAAAATAAAAACTTAAACTAAACCTAAACTTAAATGTAAAATAAAATTAAAATAAAAACTAAAATAATAAAACTAAACTAAACTAAAATAAAAACCAAAAAAAAAAAAAAAATAAAATCTAAATGTAAAATAAAAAATAAACCTAAAATAAAATAAAATAAAATAAAATAAAATAAAATAAGTTAAACCATAAAAAATAAACCAAAAGAAAACTTAAAATAAATAAAAATTGAAACTTAAACCCTAAACTAAAAAAAAACCTAAACCTAAAATAAACAAAGTAAAATAAACCTAAACCTAAACTAAAATAAACTAAACTAAAATAAATAACACCAAAACCTAATCCTAAAATAAACTAAACCTAAACCCTAAACTAAATAAAATAAAATAACTTAAAATAAAACCTAAACCTAAACTAAAAAATAAAACCTAAAAACAAACCTAAATTAAAAACCTCAAACCTAAACCTAAAAAATATAAAAAAACCAAAACTTGAAAATATAAAATAAAACCTAAACCTAAAAAATAAACTAAACTAAATAAAACTAACAAAATAAAATAAACTAAAATAAATAAATAATAAACTAAATTAACCTAAACCTACCAGTTTAGTTTTAAAAAAAACCCTAAACCCTAGACCCTAAATCCTAAATCCTAAAAAACACTATACCCTAAACCCTAATCCTAACTCTAAACCCTAATCCTTGCCCTAAACCTTAAACCCTAAACCCTAAAAGCTAAAATCCTAAACCCTAAAGCATAAACCCTAAGCTAATCCTAAGCCATAAATCCTAAACCCTAAGCCCTAAACCCTCAAAACTCTAAACCATAAAGACTTAACACTAAACTCTAAACCCTAAACTCTAAACCCTAACCCTAATCCTTAAACCCTAAATCCTAAAACTCTAAACCCTAAAACTATAAACCGTAAACCCTAAACCCTAAAAACTTAAAAACCTTATAATAAAATAGATAAGAAAACCTAAACTTAAAAAAATAAAAATAAATAAAAACCTAAACTAAAACCTAAACCTAAACCTAAAAATAAAATAAAATAAAATAAATATTAACTAAAATAAAAAATGTAAGGTAAACTAAAAAAAATAAAATAAACCTAAGAATAAAAAACCTAAATAAAATAAAAACTAAACGTAAAATAAGAATAAAATAATCAAAAAATAAAATAAAATAAAAACTAAATAAAAATCTAAACCTAAAAATACAAAAAAAAAAAACCAAAACCCTAAACTAAAAAAAAACCTACACATAAATAAAAAAAATAAAACAAAATAAAATAAACCTAAATCTAAACTAAAATAAACTAAACTATAATAAATAAAACCTAAACCCTAAACTAAATAAAATAAAATAAAATAAATTAAAAATAAACCTAAACCTAAACTAAAAAAGAAATCCTAAAAATAAACCTAAAATAAAAACCATAAACCTAAACCTAAAAAAATAAAACAAAATCCAAAGCCTAAACATAAAAATAAAAAATTAAACCTAAACCTAAAATATAAAATAAAATAAAACTCAACGAAAAAGTAAACTTAAATATAAAAAAATAAACTAAAATAATAAACCTAAACTAAACTAAATAAACCTAAAATAAACTAAATAAAAATAAAAAATATATTTAAATAAAAATAAAAAATAAAATAAACTCAAATAAATAGAAATTAAACCAAATAAACCTAAACCTATCGGTTTACTTAATTTTAAAATAAACTTAAACCCTAAATCCTAAATCCTAGACCCTAAACCCTAAATCATAAACCCTAAATCCTAAACCCTAAACCCTAAACCCTAAACCATAAATCATAAAACACAGAAGAAGATAATGTCAATAGGTATTTAGTGGCCAACTCAAAGAGAAAGCACAGGGACTCATATGTGCTAAGAGTGGTGTATCCACTAGGTGGGTCGATGTCAGCATAGCGAACATCAATCAACCTAAGGTGCCCGTCGCTTTGCAACAATCAGCCTTGGAAGAAAGCATCGGGGACTCACATCTTTTTACAGCAGAATTGATTGTCGGGATAGTTTGTCTTCGGCTCGATAGGTGCTATCCGACCTATGGCGACTACTGAGTGAATTCCACTGGGGACTTATATCAACTCAAAAGTAGTCAAGAGGAAAAGAGCCACTAGGATTTTATCCTAAACCTCAAATATACTCAACCTAGTTAGTGTTAGCTG
Organism: Cymbidium sinense; assembly: GCA_021442155.1. Taxonomy (NCBI): domain Eukaryota; kingdom Viridiplantae; phylum Streptophyta; class Magnoliopsida; order Asparagales; family Orchidaceae; genus Cymbidium; species Cymbidium sinense. The sequence goes on from JAKCPB010001083.1 coordinate 18,796, forward strand.
GTCAGTTCAAGAAAAAAAAATATAGGCTTACATCCTTTTAAACAGAGTCAACATGAGGTAGCTCAATGGCTGCGTAGTGAGGTCTACCAAACAAACTAGGTGCTCATCGGTTTGCAATGGTCACACCAGGAAGAAAGTGTTGGGACTCACATCCACCGGGAAAGTGACCATTGGGGTGTCATATTAGTAAGGTAGCATGTCAGCCTGACCTAGAGTAGCTAATGAGTGAGCGCCAAAGGGGGCTTGGTCCCACATAAAAATAGTTCGAGACAAAAGATATGTGTTTGTATTTATGTTTGTGTTTGTGTTAAAGGAGGACAGGATGTCGCTTAGGTTCTGTTACACCTATCTTAAACACGCCACCCTAAATCCTGAACCCTAAACCCTAAACCCTAAAATCGTAAACCCTAAACCCTAAACCCTAAACCCTAAAGCCTAAGCCCTAAAACCTAAAACCTACAACCCTAAACCCTAAACCTTAAACCCTAAACCATAAACCCTAAAGAATAAACTAACGAAGCCATCAGGGATATGATGGTGGATCTTGCTACATGAGAGGCCGGGGGAACTAGAGAAACTAAAGAACGGTTGATCCGATCTGCTGCGGATGGAACTGTCTTCATAGTCGAGACGGTTCTACTTATCTCTGATTTTTGGTTTGCTTTATGGGTACTCATTTTTTATCTATGTTGCCGCTTATGTCTTAGAAAACAAGGGGTGATACTTGGATGATGAAATCGAAAAAGAAGAAATGTTGAATATGAATTTATTCTCTGTCAAAGAAAGAAAACCTTAAACCCTAAACCATAAACTAAAACTTAAACCCTACACCTTAAACCCTAAATCATAAACCATAAACCCAAAACCCAAAATCCTAAACCCTAAACTAACCCTACACCTTAAAAAGCTAAAAAACTAAACCTAAACCAAATAAAACCTAAAAATAAAATAAATAAAAAAACCTAAAACAAAATAAAATAAAAAAAAATAAAATAAAATAAAAATAAAAACTAAAACCTAAACCTAAACTTAAACCTAAAAAAAGAAAAAATATAAAAAATAAAAACTAAACTAAAATGAAATAAATAAAAAACCTAAACTAAAAAAAAATTAAATAAAATAAAAACTAAACTTAAAATAAAAAAAATAAACATAAAATATAATAAAATAAAAACTAAATAAAAAGTTAAACCTAAAAAATAAACCTGCAAATAAAACCTAAAAATAAATAAAATAAATAAATCCTAAACCCTAAACTAAAAAAAACCTAAACCAAAAATAAAAATAAAATAAAAATAATCCTAAATTAAAATAAATAAAACCTAAATTTAAACTTAAGCCTAAACCTAAACTAAATAAAAAAATAAACTAAAAATTAACCTAAACTTAAACTAAAAAATAAAAGCTAAAATAGAAACCTAAAACCTAAACCTAAAAAAAATTCTAAACCTAAACTTAAAAATAAAAAAAAACTAAACCTAAAAAGTAAAATAAAAATAAAACTATAAAAAAATAAGCTAAACCTAAAAATAAACTAAAATAAAGTCCTAATCTAAAATAAATAAACTAAGAAGCAATAATAAACAATATACCTAAATAAAAATAAAAAATAAAATAAACTCTAATAAATAAAAAATAAACTAAATAAACTAAACTACCGGGTTTTAATTTAAAAACCATAAACCCTAAATCCTAAACTTTAAACCTAAAAAACTAACTCTAAAACCTAAACCCTTAACCTATAACCCTAAACCTACAACCCTAAAACCCTGAACCCTAAACCTTAAACCCTAAACCCTAGACCCTAAACCCTAAACCCTAAACCCTAAACCTTAAACACTAAATCCTAAACCCTAAACCCTAAAACCCTAAACCCTAAGCCCTAAAAGCAACAACCCTAAACCCTAGACCCAAAACTCTAAACACTAAATCTTAAACCCTAAACTAACTCTAAACCCTAAACCCTAAACTAACCTTAAACCCTAGACCCTAAACAAACCCAAAGCCCTAAGAATTTGCAGAACCTTGATGACAAGAACATCACCATCGACTAGGCTCAGTCTAGATCTGGCGGTGGAGGCAAAGTCAGAGGCGGCGGTTATAGCAGTGGTGGTGAGGGATTTGGAGGTGTTGGTGCATTTGAAAATGTTGGTCAGAGCAGTGGTGGTTATGGAGGCGGGAGGAGCAACAGAGGTTATAGGTGTGTGGTGAGGGTGGAGGTGGGGAGAGATCAAGGATATGATTGCAGATCTGCTATTCGAGAGGTTAGTGTGGTTCTGATGGGAACTGAAGAAACTGAAGAATCATTGATTCGATCTACTACTTATGGACTGTGTCTTTAAGATAGAGATGGTTCTAGTTATCTATGGTTTTTGATTTGCTCTATGCATACTCATTTTTTATCCATTATTGATCTATGTCATCGCTTGTGTCTTAGAAAACTTGGTGTGTTACTTTGCTGATGAAATCAAAAAGAAGAAATGTTGAATATGAATTTGTTCTCTATTACAAAAAAAATGAAAAACCTTAAACCCTAAACCAAAACTTGAATTTTAAACTGAAAACCTAAACCCTAAACCCAAGAAACGTAAAACTTAAACCCCTAAATAAATAAAAATTTCCAAAACCCTAAACACTAAACCTAAATCATAAAACTAACCTAAAAACCTAAAATGGACCCACAACATTAAACCCTCCCCATAATCCCACCCTAAACCAAACCTGACCCTAAACCCTAATACTAAAACACTAAACCCCAAAGCTAAACCCTAAATCTAAAACCACAAACCTAAACTAATTAAACCACTTAACCTAAACATACCATAAACTAAACCTAAATCCTAAACCCTAACCCCAAACCCTAAACCCTAAAACCCTAAACCCTAAAACCCTAAACTCTAAACCCTAAACCCTAAACCCTAAACCCTAAAAACCAACTAACCTAAACCTAAACTAAATAAAACCTAAAAATAAAATTTATAAGAAAACATAAACCTAAATAAAATAAAATAAAAGAAAAGAAAATAAAAACCTAAACTAAAACCAAAACCCAAACCTAAAAAATAGAAAATAAAATAAACTAATAAAAATAAACTAAAATAAAATAAATAAAAACTTAAAGTAAACTAAAAAATGAAATAAACCTAAGAATAAAAACCTAAATAAATTAAAAATAAACATAAAATAAAAATAAAATAAACATAAAATAAAATAAAATATAATAAAAACTAAATAAGAACTTAAACTTAAAAAATAAACCTAAAACTAAAATCTAAAATTAAATAAAAAAGAAAACTTAAACCCAAAATTAAAAAAAAACTAAAACCTGAAATAAAAATAAAATAAACAAAATAAAATAAACCTAAACCTAAACCTAAACTAAAATAAACAAAATTAAAATAAATAAAACTTAAACCTAAACCTAAAATAAACTAAACCTAAACATAAAGTCAAAATAAATAAAATAAATTAAACTAAAAAATAAAACATGAAAATAAACCTAAAATAAAAACCTAAAACCTAAACCTAAAAAAATAAATAAAAACCTAAACCTAAACCTAAAAATAAATAATAAAACCAAATCCTAAAAAATAAAATAAAAATAAAACTGAACTAGAAAATAAACCTAAACCTAAACCTAAACCTAAAAAATAAACTAAAATAAAAAACTTAAACTAAAAAAAAACCGAAAATAGATAAACTAAACTAAATAAAAATAAAATAAAATAAAATAAACTAAAATAAATAAAAAGTAACTAAATTAACTAAATAAATCTAAACCTACCAGTTTACTTAATTTTTTTTAAAAATAGCAAACCCTAAATCCTAAACCTTAAATCCTGAACCCTAAACCCTAAACCCTAAACCTACAACCTTAAAACCTAAACCCTAAACCCTAAACCCTAAAAAACCCTAAACCATAAACCCTAAAAGCATAAACCCTAAAACTCTAAACACTAAACCCGAAACCACAAACCCTAAACCCTAAACCCTAAACTAAAAACCTTAACCCTAAACCCTAAACCCTAAACCCTAAACCCTAAATCTAAACCTAAAGTAATTAAATAAACTAAAAAAATAAACCTAAACCCTAAAACCTAACATAAGCTAAACCTAAACCCTAAGAATAGCGTAACCTTGACGATAGGAACATCACAACCGTGTTGATCAAGATCTATTGGAGGAGGAAAAGGCAGAGGTGGTGCTTATTGCAGTGGTAGTGGGGGATCTGGAGGTGTTGGTGGATATGAGGTGGAGGTCAGAAAAGTGGTGGTTATGGAGGCAGGAGGTGCGATGGAGGTTACTGCCATGGTGGTGGAAGAGGGAGAGATTGAGGATATGATGGTGGTGACTACTGAGGCCAAGGTGGATCCTGAGCGGGAGAAAGCAAGAATGGTGTCCACTTACTTATGGAATTGTCTTTATAGTAGAGTTGGTTCTAGTTGTCTAAGGTTTATCATTTGCTCTATTCGTGCACATTTTTTATCTATGTGTCGCTTGTGTCTTAGAAAACCTTGTGTGTTACTTAGTTGATGAAATTCAAAACAAGAAATGTTGAATATGAATTTGTTCTCTATTAAAAAAACCAAAAACCAAAAACCCTAACATAAAACATGAACCCTAAACTAAAAACTTAAATACTAAACCCTAAACCCTAAACCTTAAAAACCCTAAACCTTAAATGTTAAACCATAAGCCCTAAAATCCTAAACTGTAAACCCTAAACCCTAAAACCTAAACCCTAAACCCTAAACCCTAAACTCTCATAAAATACCTAAACTTAAACTAAACTCCACTAAAACCCTAAACCCTCTCCATCCTCCATAATCCTCCCTAAATCTAACCTAACCTAAACCTAAAACCTAAACCAAACCACCTAAACTCTAACCAAACCTAAACCCTAAACAAATCCTCCTAAATCTAAACCTTAAACCCTAAAATATAAATTAACTGGACTAGATACAAAAACTCCTAAATTAAAACCCCACCAAAAACCCTAAAAAAAACTACCCACCTAAAACGTAAACTCTAACCTAAACCCTCTAAAACCTTAAACCCTAAACCCTAAACCCTAAACCCTAAACAATAAACCCTAACCCTAAACCCTAAACCCTAAACACCAAACCCTAAACCTAACCCTAAAGTAACTAAATAAATTAAAAAATAAACTTAAACCCTAAAACCTAATAAAACTAAACTTAAACCTAAACCCTAAGAATGGGCAGAACCTTGACGATAGGAACATCATTGTCAACCAGGCTCAGTCTACATCTCACGGTGGAGGCAAAGGTGGAGGCAACGGTTATTGCAGTTGTGGTGGGGTATCTGGAGGTACTGGCTGATATGGAGGTGGTTGTCAGAATAGTTATGATCATGGAGACGGGAAGAGCGACGGAGCTTATAGCCGTGGTGGTGGCGGAGGGAGAGATCGGGGATATGATGGCGGATCCAACTAGTCGGGAGGCCAGGGTGGTTCTGATGGGAATTGTAGAAACTGAGGAACAACCGATCCGATTTGCTGCTTATGGAACTGTATCTTTAAAGTAGAGATAACTCTAGTAATCAAGGGTTTCTGATTTGCTCTATGTGTGTTCTTTTTTTATCCATTTTTGATCTATGTCACCACTTGTGTCTTAGAAAACTTGGTGTGTTACTTGGTTGATGAAATAAAAAAATATATTGAATATGAATTTGCTCTTTGTTAAAAAAAAACCAAAAACTCTAAACCTTAAACTAAAACCTAAACCCTAAACCTAAAATATAAAACCTAAACCCTAAACCTTAAACCTTAAAACCCTAAACCCTAAACCCTAAACCCTAAACCCTAAAACCTAAACTGTAATCCCTATACCCTAGACCTTAAACGAAAAATATAAAAAATAAAAAATCAAAAACTGTAAACCCTAAACCCTAAACTAATTGTAAACCTTAAACCCTCAAAACCTAAACCTAAACTATATAAAATCTAGAAATAAAATAAACAAAGAAAACTTAAAAAAAAATAAATTAAAAAAATAAAATAAAATAAAAACATAAACTAAAACCTAAACCTAAACTTAGAAAGAAAATAATATAAAAAATAAAAACTAAGTTAAAATAAAATAAATGAAAACCTAAACTAAACTAAAAAATAAAAAACCTAAATAAAATCAAAACAAAAGCTAAAATAAAATAAAATAAACCTAAAATAAAATAAAATAAACAAAATAAAAAAAAACCTAAAAGTAAACATAAAAATAAATAAAAATAAAAAAACCCTAAACTAAAAATAAACCTAACCCTAAAATAAAATAAAATAAAATAAATAAAATAAAATAAACCTAAACCTAAATTAAATTAAGCTAAACTAAAATAAATAAAACCTAAGCCTACACATAAACTAAATAAAATAAAATAAACTAAAAATAAACCTAAACCTAAACCTAAACATAAACCTAAAAAATTAACTAAAACAAAATGCCTAAATAAAAATAAATAAACCTAAAATAAATAAACTAAACTAAACAAAAATAAAAATAAACCTAAATAAAAATAAAAAATAAATTAAATTAAATAAACCTAAACCTACGAGTTTATTAATTAAATAAAAAACACTAATTATAAACCCTAAACCCTAAACCCTAAAACACTAAACCCTAAACATTAAAACCCTAAACCCAAAAACTTAAACCCTAAACCCTAAAACCCTAAACCCTAAACCCTAAACCCTAAAACCTACAACCCTAAACCCTAAACTATAAAGCCTAAGCCCCGAACCCTAAACCCTAAACCTTAAACCCTAAACCCTAAACCCTAAACCCTAAGCCCTAAACCCTAAAAAAATAAAAACCTAAACCTAAACTAAATTAAACATACATGAAAAAACCTAAACCTAAATAAAAAAAATCCTCAACTAAAACTTAAACCTAAACTTGAACCTAAAAATAAAATAAAATAAAAAATAAAAACCAAACTAAAATTAAATAAATATAAACCAAAACTAAACTAAAATATAAAATAAACCTAAAATTAAAATACTTAAATAAAATAAAGCCTAAACATAAAATAAATATAAAATCAACCTAAAGTAAAATAAAATAAAAATTGAATAAAAACATAAACCTAAAATATAAACCTAAAAATAAAATAAAATAAATAAATAAATAAAACCTGAACCTTAAACTAAAAAAATAAAAATCTAAACCTAAACTACATTAAACTTAACTAAAATAAATAAAACTGAACCTAAACCCAAAATAAAATAAACCTAAACCCTAAACTAAATAAAATAAAATAAACAAAAAATTATCCTAAACCTAAACTAAGAAATAAAACCTAAAAATAAACCTAAAATAAAAACTTAAAACCTAAACTTAATAAAATAAAATAAAGACCTAAACCAAAACCTAAAAATAAAAAATAAAATCTAAATTAAAAAATAAAATAAAAATCAAAGAAAACTTAAAAATAAATATAATCCTAACCTAAAAAAAAATAAACTAAAATATAAAACCTAAGCTAAAAAAATTAACATATAATAAATAAATAAGCTAAATAAAAAAATAAACCTTATTTAAAATATAAAAAAAACTAAATAAACCTAAATATACCAATTTACATTATTTTTTTTTGAAAAAACCCTAAACCCTAAACCCTTAACCTTAAATAATAAATCCTAAACCCTAAACCCTAACCCTAAATCTAACCCAAGACCCTAAATGACTCTGGCAGAAACTGAGCCAACCCTAAACCTTAAACCATAAATCATACCCACCTTAAACCCTATTCTATCCTGGGCCACTGAGCCCAACCCTAACTGCCCACTGATCCTAACCAAAATCTACCCTAAATAAAATCATAAAACCTAAAGGCCAGGCCCTAAACCCTAAACTCGGACTGACCATGGAGACCTAGGCCTAATCCACCCTAAAAGACCTAAATCCTGATCCTACCACTCTAAATAACCTAAAAAAAACTTTAAAATCTAAAGATAAAAGAATTATAAAATCTAAACCTAAATAAAATAAATAAAACTAAAACCTGGACACAAAACTAAAATAAAATAAAAATTAAATTAAACTTAATAAACAAAACCTAAACTAAACTAAAATAAAATAAACCTAAGAATAAATAACATAAATGAATAAAATAAACTCAAACTGGACCTAAACTAAAATTAAACCAAAAAAATAAACCTAAAATAAAAACCTAAAACCTAAACCCTAAAACTTTAAAACTAAACCCTAAAAACTAAACTCTAAAACCCTACCCAAACCCTAAAGCCACAAGCCTGCCTTACAACCATAAACCCTAAACCAAAATTTAAACCTAAACTAAATAAACCTGAAAATAAAATAAATAAAAAACCCTAAACCTAAATAAAATAAAATAAAATAACATAAAACCTAAACCTGGACTAAAAATAAAACAAAATAAAAAAATTAAAATAAATTAAAATAAAATATATAAAAAAATCTAAACTAAAATATATAATATAAAATACATAAAATAAACATAAATAAAATATAAAATAAATAAACTAAATGGACTAATTAACCAAAAAGGTTTGCTTATTTTCTAAAGCCCTAAACCTGCTACCCTCTTTAAACCCTAACCACTAAATCCAAATTCTCACTAAATCCTAAACCCTAAACCCATCCCTAAATCATACCCAAATCTAAAACCCAAATAAAAAATACCTATAAACTCTGGCCAAAACCTACCTAAACCCTACCCTAAACCACTAACCCTAAAGCCTAAAATCATAAAACCTAAAACCCTAAACCCTAAAACCTGAATAAAACTAGAAATAAACCTACACATAAACCTAAATAACCCTAAGCCCTACCCTAGAAAATAAAATAAAGATTACACACCTAAATAAAACAAAATAAATAAAATTAACTAAACCTAAACTAAATTAAACCTAAAAACCTAAAAGCCTAAAAAAATAAAATAAAAAACCTAAAATAATAAAATAAAAAAATAAAACCTAAAATAAAATAAAATAAACTCAACTAAAATATACCTAAACTTAAACCTAAACCTAAAAAATAAACTAAAATAAAAGTGGTAAACTAAAATAAATAAACTTAAAATAAATAAACTAAACTAAATAAAAAATAAAGATAAATAAAAAACTAAAAAATAAATAAAATAAATAAAATAAAAACACTAAAAACCAGCCTTAACCTAAACCACAAACTAAACCATCCTAAAACTAAACAAAATCCTAAACTCTAAATTAAACCCTAAACACTCACTAAAAAAACCATAAACCCTACCACCCTAAACTACCCTAAACCCAAAAAACCTAAACATTAAATCCTAACTACTAGCCATACCTAAACTCTGACCATAATCCTGACCATGAACCCTACCTACCACAGGCCCTAAACCTAATCTAAACCTAAACCCAAAATAGGCCTAAACTTAAACCCAAAACTAAACTGAGCCACAAAACTGGGTAAAAAAACCCAAAAAAATAAATCTAAAACTAAAGCTAATAAATAAATAAGTAACCCTACCCTAAAAAAAATAAAATAAAAGAATAAACCTAAATTAAATAAATTAAATTAAAAATAAACTTAAACTTAAATAAAATAAACCTAATAACAAAATAAAAATAAAATAAACATAAAAGCAAAATAAAATCATAAACCTAAATAAACCTTAAAAAAAATAAAATAAAGCTCAACTAAAAAACCTAAAACTAAACTAAACTAAAATAAAAACTTAACTAAAAATAAACATAAAATAAATAAATAAATAATAAATAAAATAATTAATAAACCAACATAAAAAAATAAAACTAAATAAACTAAATAAAACTTAACCTTTTGGTTTACTTAATTTTTTTAAGAAAAAAAGCATAAACCCTAAATAAGAAACCCTAAATCGTAAACCCTAAACCTACAACTCTAAACCCTAAAACCCTAAAAACTTAAAAATATAATAAATAAAAAACCTTAACAGAAATAAAATAAAAAATAAAATTAAATTTAAACTAAAACATAAACCTAAAAATGAAAGAAAATAAAAAAGTTAAAATAAATTAAAATAAAATAAATAAAAGCCTAACCTAAACAAAAAAAATAAAAGAACTTAAGAATAAAAATACTTAAAAAAATGAAATAAAAAGTAAACATAAATTAAAATAAAAAATAAAAAAAAATAAACTAAATAAATTAAATAAACCTAAACCTATTCTGTTAATTTTAAAAAAAATAATACCTATCTAACCAAAACCCTAAAACCTTAAAACTGGGCTAAACCTAAATCCTAAACCCTAAATAAACATTAATAATCTAAACTTTAAACTAAACAAACCCTCACAAACCTAAAATCCTAAACCTAAAAATAAATAAACTTAAAATAAATATGAAAAACCTAAACCTAAATAAAATTAAAAAAATGATAAAATAAAAACCTAAACTAAAATTTAAACCTAAACCTAAAAATAAAATAAAATAGATAAATAAAATAAAATAAAATAAATAAAACCTAAATTAAACTTAAAAAATAAATAAACTAAGAATAAAATATAAAATAAAATAAAACTAAAATAAAATAAAATAAAATAAACCTAAAATAAGATAAAATAAAATAAAACTAAATAAAACCTAAACTTTAAAATAAATCTAAAATATATCCAAATAATAAATAAATAATAAACCCTAAACTAAACTAAAACATAAACTAAATAAAATAAAATAAAATAAACTAAACCAATAAAATAAAATAAAACCTAAACTAAACTAAAAAAATAAACCTAAACCTAAACTAAATAAAATAAAATTAACTAAATATACCTAAACTAAACTAAAATAAAACCTAAAATATACATATAAAATAAACCTAAACCTAAAAAATAAAAAAATAAAACCTAAACCATAAAATAAAAAAAATGATAAAAAATAATCCTGAGCATAAAATACACTAAACATACTAAACTAAATTAAATAAAATAAAAATAAAATAAACTATAAAATAAAATAAAAAATAAAACAATAAAATAAAAAAAAAATAAATAATAAATAAACTAAATAAATAAATAATCTACCTCAATAAATAAAAAATCATAAAGCCTAAAATCAAATAAAACTTAAACTCTACCCAAACCAAACCATAAACCTAAAAACTCTAAACCACAAACCCAAAATAAAAATCCTAATGCTTAAAACTAAACCCTCTGCCAAAACTGACCCCAAACCACAAACCACCAAAACCTGAACCACAAACCCTACCCACTAAACTAGGCCACTGAACTCTATAAAGGCCTGACCCAGATGATCCAGACCCTACTAACCATAACCTCCACTGATCCTGAGCCCAACTAACCCTACCAAACCATCCCTGGGCCCTCCACTGACCATAAACCCTCCTCCAACTGACCTAAAAAAATACCTAAAATAATAAATAAAACTGATCTAAATATATAATAAAATAAAATAACTCTTAAAATTAATAACTATAATAAACAAAATAAATAAAAACATAATCTAAATGAATAAACCTAAATTAAAACTAAATAAAATAAATAAAAATAAACTTAAATTAAATTTAAAAATAAAAAATAAATAAAAGATGAACTAAATAAACCTAAACCTACTAGTTTACTTAATTTGAAAAAAAGCCCCAAATCCTCTGTTATTCTTAAAGCCTAAACCCCAAACGCTAAACCCTAAACCCAAGCTAAACTGAACTAAATAAACCTATAACCCTAACCCTAAGCCCAAACCTAAACTAAAATATAAAACCAACCCTAAACACTAAACCCTAAAACCTAAAACCTAAACTTAAACTAAACCTAAAAAAAATTAAAGAACCTAAACAAATAAAATAAAATAAAATAAAATAAAACCTACGTGAATTTAAAAGTAAAAATAATATAATAAACTAAAATAAAATAAAATTTAAAATAAAAAAATAAAATAAACTTAAGAATAAAACTAAATGAAATAAAACTAAAGTAAAATAAAATAAAATAAACCTAAAATAAAATAAAACTAAATAAAACCTAAACCTAAAAAAATAAAATTAAAGATAAATCAAATAATAAATAGAAATAAACCTACCATAAACTAAAAAAAAACCTAAACCTAAAATAAAATAAAATAAATAAAATAAAATAAACCTAACCCTAAACTAAAATAAATTAAACTAAAATAAATTAAACCTAAAACAAAACCAAAAATAAACTAAACCTAAATGTGAACTAAATAAAATGATATAAAATATAAAACCTTAACTAAAACAAAACCTAAAATATACCTAAAATAAAACTTAAAACCTAAACCTAAAACTAAAATAAAACCTAAATCTAAACCTAAAAAATAAAAAAATAAAAAACTAATCTTAAAAATAAAATAAAAATAAAACTCAATTGAAAATAAACTAAACTAAACCTAAAACCTAAACTAAACCTAAAATAAACTAAAATATAAAAGCAACTAAAATAAATAAACTAAAATAAATAAACTAAGAAATAAAACCTAAATAAAAATAAAAAAAATAAAAATAAAAATAAAGTAAAAAATAACATCTATCATTTCTTAAAACCATAAACCCAACTGGCCTAATCTTTAAACCTCAAAGATCATAATATAAGCCAAAAATACCCAGGCCCTAAGATCCATACCTATCTAGGCTAATACTAGGCTGAACACTAAACCACAGGCTCAGACCACTACCACTGATACCCTACCACACTGACCTGATCTAGGCCAAGACCCTATGAGCCACTAAAACCCTAACTAAACTGACCATACCCCAACCATCCCAAACCATAAACCTAAACCTAAGAACTCAAACCCTATAAACTAAACTAATCTAACCCAACCCAAACCTGATAAACCCTAAATAAACCATAAAAAAATAAACCAAAATAGATAAAATAAAATATGATTAAATAAAATAACTTAAACCTAAAATTAAATAAAAGAAAATAATAAAATATAAACCTAAACCTAAATTTAATAAAATAAAATAAAATAAACTAAAATAAATAAATAAAACCTAACATAAAATTAAATAAACCAAATAAAAAACACTCTAAAATAAAATAAAATAAATAATTAAAAAAATAAAAATAATAACTAAAATAATTAAAAAATTAATTAATTAAACTAAATAAACCTAAATTTGCTATTTTAAAATATACCTAAAATTAGTGAACCCTACCACAAAATAAAACTAAACCCAACCCTAAAACTAAAACCATAAACCCTAAACTTAAAAACCCAAAAATAAACTTAAACCCTACAAACCTAAAATTAAAATGACTAAAAATAAATAAACTTAAACTTAAACTTAAGAATAAAATAATAAATACCCTAAATAAACCTTGAAAAATAAAATAAACTTAAGAATAAAAACATAAATAAAATAAAATAAACTAAAAGTAAACCTACTAAACAATAAAATAAAACCTAAATATAAATAAATTAAAAAACCAAACATAAAATGGCTAAACCTAAAATAAAAAAATAAAAGCTAAACTAAAATAAAATAAAATAAAACAACAAAAATAAACTAAAATTAAACCTAAACAACAATAAAATAAAAACCTAAAACAAAAAATAAATAAAATAAAATAAACTAAACTAAATAAAAAATAAACTTAAATAAAATAAGATAAACTAAAATAAATAAAAAAAATAAAATAAATAAACTAAACCTGGGTTTACTCTTTAAAAGAATAAAACCCAAAACCTAAACAAAATAAATCCACAATCTACAACACTAAACTTAAACCACAAACCATAAACCCTAAAACCCTAAAACCACAAACCACTGAGCCCCAGATAATAAACCCAAAAACTACAAAATAACACAACTGAGCCTAACCACAAAACCACCACTAAAATAAAGAATCTTATGACCCTAAACCTTGACCCTACCCCAGGCTAAACCCTACCTAAGATCTGAGCCTGAACCCCCAAGGCTACCACAAGATCTCTGGGCCTTATAAATCCTGAAAAATAAAAACTAAATAAAACTTAAAAGACATAACCTAAATAAAATAAAATAAAGAATTAAAACCTAAACTGAACATAAAATAAAATAAAATAAAAATTAAAATGCTAAAATAAATAAAATAAATCTAAACTAAACAAAATAATAAAATAAACCTAAGAATTAAAACATAAAATAAAAAAATTAACTAAAATAAAAAAATAAACTAAATAAACCTAAACCTATTGGTTGACATTTAAACAAAAGCCTAAAACTATGCAACCCTAACCCTAAAAAGACCATACCAAAACAAAACTAAACCCAAACCCTAAAACCCCAAACCCTACCCTAAATAACCCTACCCCTAATACCCTAACCTATCCTAAAACCTGAGCCCTAAAACAAAACCAAACCCTAAACCCTAAACCCTAAAAAAACTAAAACTTAAACTAAAAATAAACTTAAAATAAAATATATTAAAAAACCTAAATAAAATAAAATAAATAAAATAAAACTTAACTAAACCTAAACTAAAAAAAGATAAAATAAATAAAATGATAAACCAACAAACTAAAATGGATAAAGATTCTAAAATAAGAACTATGGAAAATAAAATAAAATATCTAAAATAAATAAAATAAAAACCTAAAGATAAACTTAAACCAAAAATAAACATAAAATAAAACCAATAATGAAAACCACTACCTAAAACTAACTCTAAAACACTAAACCCTGGGCTTACCCTACCACAATCTTTCCCCAAACCCTGGGCCTACCACAATCCTAAGCCACAAACCACTGACCTACCACTTAAACTTTAAATACCACAAACCCTAACCACATCCTATCCTGAGCCTTAAACCAACACAGACTAAACTCACTCCCAAATCAAAACTACCACTAAATAAAACTAAAATAAATTAATAAATAAGCTAAATAAAATAAATAAAACCTAGTAACTAAACCTTAAACAAAATAAAATACTATAAACTAAAATAAATAAATAAAACCTAAATTAAAAAAAAAAATAAACCTAAGATGAATAACTAAATAAACATAAAAACTAATTGTAAATAAAAAATAAAATAAACTAAAGTAAAATAAAATAAAAAATAAAAACCTAAACATAAAAATAAAATCTAAAATAAATAAAAAAAGAAAACCTAAACCATAAACTAAAAAGCTAAACTTAAAATAAAATATAAACAAAATAAAATAATCTTAAACAACAAAAAATAAACTAAAAATAAATAAACTAAATAAAATTAAACCTAAAACTTAAACCTAACTAAAAAAAATAAATTTAAAACTAAATCTAAACTAAAAGTAACAAAATAAAACCTAAAAATAAATAAAATAAAACCTAAACCTAAACATAAAACACTAAAATGAAACCTAAACTGGCTAAAATAAAAAAATAAAACCTAAACTAAAAAAATAAAATTAAAAATAAACTCAATTAAAATTAAACCAAAACTAAAACCTAAACCTAAAAATAAAGTAAAATAAAATCCTAAACTAAAATAAATAAACTTATAAATAAACTAAACAAAATAATAATAAACATAAATGAAATAAAAATAAAATAAAATAAAAAAATAAAAACTTAACTAAATAAACATAAACAAACTGATTTACTTAATTTAAAGAAATAAAAAAATAAAACCCTGGGCTAACCCTAAAAAGCTAAACCCTAAACCCTAAAACCACAAACCTAAACCCAAAAAAAACTAAACTATAAATAAAACCTAAAAATAAAATATATAAGATAACCTAAACCTAAATAGCATAAAAATAAAATAAAAACCTAAACCTAAAATTAAAATAAAATAAACTAAACAAATTAAACTAAAAGAAACTAAATAAAACCTAAATCTAAACTAAAAAAATAAAAAACCTAAATAAAACAAAAACTAAACATAAAATAAAAATAAAATAAACCTAAAATAAAATAAAAACTAAATAAAAATCTATAAAAAATAAACCTATTAATAAATAAAAAATAAAAATTAAATCCTAAACTAAAAAAACTAAAATAAAAATAAAAAATAAAATAATTAAGATAAAATAAACCTTAACATAAAAATAAAACTAAAATAAATAAAACCTAAATATAAACCTAAAATAAACTAAATATAAACCTAAAATAAATAAAATAAAATAAAATAAATTAAAATAAACAAAACAATAAAATAAACCTAAAATAAAAAAGCTAAAACCTAATCCTAATAAAATAAAATAAAAATCTAAGCGTAAACCTAAAAATAAAAAAATAAAACCTAAACCTTAAAAATAAAATAACAATAAAATTAAACAAAAAATAAACATAATTAAAAACATAAACAAAAAACTAAAATAAAAAATGTAAAAAAGAAATACACCTAAAATAAATAAAATAAATAATAATAAAATAAACTAAAATAAAAATAAAAATAAAAAAATAAACTAATAAATAAAAAAAATAAACTAATTAAACATAAGCTATAGGTTTACTTAATTAAAAAAAAACAAAACCTTAAACTCAATTCTAAACCTTAAACCCTAAACCTAAATCCTAAACCAAAAACCATAAACCCTAAACCTAAAGCCTAAACCCAAACCCCAAATCCTAAACCACAAGCATAAACCAAAAAAACTAAACCTAAACCACAAACCAAAAAAAAACCATCTCCTAAACTAAACTAAAAAAGTAAGTAAATAAATTAAAAATAAACATAAACCCTAAAACTAATCAACCTTAACTTAACCTAAACTAAACCCCATGAATAGAGAACCTTGATGGGAACTTCCCGTCAATAGATCTATAAAAGGTGGAGGCGGTTATCATAGTGGTTATGGGGATTTCGAGTCTAGTGGATATGGAGGTGGTGGGGAGGCTGGTGGTTATAATAGAAGATCGAGGTTATAGTTGTGGTGGGGTTAGAGGGAGAGATATGATGGTGGAATAACTAGAGGGGGTGATTAATGAACTAGAAAGCGAAGAGCGATCTAATATATAGTAGACATTCTAATTATCTAGGGATTTTGATTTGCTTAATGCGTGCTAATTTTTTTATCAATGTCATCGATTGTGTCATGAAAATGTTACTTGATGAAATCTAAGAGGAAATGATGATTCTTAATTTGTTTATGTTAAATAAAATCAAAAACATTAAACCCTCAACAAAACCTTAGTCCTAAACCTAAAATCCCAAAACTCTTAACACTCCAAAAAAAAACCCTAAAAACTAAACTAATGAGCAAACCTTAAACAAAAAAGCTAAAACCTAAACTTAAACTAAACAAAACCTAAAATAAAATAAATAAATAAACTTAAAGTGAAATAAAAAAAAAAAAATAAACTAAAACCTAAAATACAACAAAATAAAATAAATTAAAATTAAATATAAATAAAAGAAATAAAATCCTAAACTAAACTAAAATAAAATAAACCTAATAAAACCTAAATAAAATAATAAATAAAAGTAAAATAAAAATAAAATAAACCAAAATATAATAAAATAAAACCTAAACAAAACTTAAACCTAAAACTAAACCTAATTTAAAGTAAAATTTAAAACTAAACCTAAAATAAAAAAAATAATAAACTATAAACCTAAACTAAACTAAAATAGTAAAAAAATAAATAAAACAAACCTAAATAAACTAAACCTAATCCTAAACTAAACTAAATAAAATAAAATATAAATAAACCTAAAGCAAAATTAAAAAAAATATAATGTAAAATAAACCTAATAAAATCTTAAATCCTAAACCTAAAAAAAATAAATAAAACCTAAAACCTAAAAATATAAACCTAAACCTAAATCATATAAAATAAATCTCCTAAAAATAAAACTACACCTAAACTAAATAAGATAAAGATAAAATAAATAAAAATAAAACTAAAAAAATAAAAAATAAAGTAAACTCAAATAAATATAAAATAAACTAAATACCTAAACCTTTTATTTAAAATGACCAAAAAATAAGATCCACTGAGCCCTAGCCCTACCCAAACCATAACTCTACCATAAAACTGACCCACTACCCTGACCTAAGCCACCCTAAGCATAAACCCAAAATCTTAAACCCTAAACCTGCTAAACCTAAACCCTACCCTCCCTAAACCACAAACCAAACCCAAAACTGAGCATAAATATATTAAAATAAAGCTAAACCCCAAAACCTAATAAACTAAACTAAACCTAAACCCTTAAAATAGGAAAAACCTTTATGGAGAACATGCCATCAACCTGAGCCGATCTGGGTGGGACAGGTGGCGGTGGTGGTGGGAGATCGAGGTCTGGATATGGAGGTGGTGGTAGAAGTGGTGGTTATGGAGCGATAGAGTTATGCCGTGATGGTCGAGGAGGAAATATCGATATGATGGCGAGATCCTACATGAGTGGTATTCGATGAACTAAAGCGAAGAACATCCATTCCACTTATGGAACTATGTCTTTATAGTAGAGCTTATTATCTAATTTTGATTTTCTCTATGCTCATTTTGTATTTATGTCTTAAAACATGTCTAGAAACAGTTACTTGGTTGATGAAATCAAAAGAAGAAATGTTGAATAAATTTATTCTCTAAAAAAAACCAAAAACCTAAAAAACCCAAACCCTAAACCCAAAAAAAACCCTAAACCCTAAACTTAAACCCTATTTCCTAAACCCAAAACCTATAAACCCTAAACCCTAAAGCCCAAACCCTAAACTCTAAACCCAAAAAAAAAATAAGAACCTAAAAAATAAATCCTAAATAAAATAAATAAAAAAACTAAACCATAAAATAACATAATAAAATAAAATAAAAACATAAACCTAAAGTTAAAATAAAATAAAAAATAAAATGTAAAATAATAAAACCTAAACTAAAACTAAAAATAAAATAAACATAAAAAATAAAAAACCTAAATGGATAAAATAAAAAATAAACATAAATAAAATAATAATTAAAATAAATAAAATAAATAAAAATGAACTAAATAAACTAAATAAATCTAAACTACCAGGTTTACTCAATTAAAAAAAATAAAACCCATGCTAAAACCCTAAACCCCTAAAAAAAACCCCAGACTAAACTACTACCCTAAACTCTAAACCCAACCTAAACCCCAAACCATAAAACATAAACTTTAAAACCATAACCCTACTAAAATCCTAAAAAAGGACACTCAAAAAATAAAATAAACTAAACTAACTAAAAACCTAAATAAATAATCATTGCCTTAAACATTAAAAAAAAATAAAATAAACTAAGAAAAAAAATAAAATAATAAATAAACTAAAATAAATCTAAACCTAAACTAAAATAAACACGAAAATAAACTAAAATAAAACTTAAACTTAAACTCTAAACCCAAATTAAAAATAAAACCAACTTAAATTAAATTAAAAAAACTCAAAAAAATAAATAAAAGTTAAACCTAAACTTAAAAATTAAATAAAATAATAAATAAACCTAAAATAAATAAACTAAAAAATTATTAAAATAAATAAATAAAAATAATAAACTACCCTATTGGTTTGCTCATTAAAACTATAATAAAACCTGATTAACCACTGGAAAACTAAAATAATGAAACCTAACTAAACCTGAAATAAAATCCCTAAAACCTAGAGTACTTAATAAATCTAACCACTGAAACACAAATCCTAAATCCCTCCTAAACTCCACAAACCCTGACCCAAATTAAACTCCTAAACTTCCACTGAGCCCACTATAAACACTGACCTGAGCCCCCTACCAAATGAGCCTGACCCTAAACCTCTCTGACCTACCCAAACTGCTACCTAAAACTAAATCTGAACTAATAAACTAAATAAAATACAAAAAAACTTAAACCTAAAATAAAAAATAAAATAAAATTAAATAAACTAAACTGAAACCTAAAGAAAAAAATAAACTAAATTAAAATAAAATGAAACCTAAATAAACTAATAAAAGAAATAAAAATAAACTAGGAATAAAAGGTAAATAAAATGGAAAATGTCAAAATAAACAAAATAAAAAGATTTTAAAAATAAAATAAAATAAAATAAATCTCCTCTTGGTTTGTAATTTTTTATAAAATCCACTAAACCAATGTTAACTAAACCTAAAAAATAAAACATAAAAACTAAAAATAAAAAAAATAAAATAAAAACCTAGACCTAAACCTAAAATAAAAAAATAAAACCTATACTTTTAAAATAAAATAAACATAAAACTCAATTAAAAAATAAACCTAAACCTAAAATATAAACTAAAATAAAAAACCTAAACTAAAATAAATAAACTTAAAATAAATAAACTAAATTAAATAAAAATAAAAAATAAACATAAATAAAATAAAATAAAATAAACTAAAATAAATAAAAAATAAACAAAATAAACTAAATAAACCTAAACCTATAGGTTTATTTAATTTTTTTTTTAAAAATATAAACCCTAAATCCTAAACCCTAAACCCTAAACCCTAAACGCCAAACCCTAAACCTACAACCTTAAACCCTAAACCCTAAACCTGCAACCTTAAACCCTAAGCCCTAAATAAAATAAACTAAATAATTATGTCCTCCTCTCTTCCTTTTTCCATTTGTTTTCTTTACCTTTTCCTTTTTTTTCTTATTATGATTAATTTTCTTATTTGGAATATCGGGTTATGGGACTCTCCTGTCGCAACCATGTTAGAGCCTGTCATAACATCAAATTACTTTATTATTGAGCCTTTCATTAACTCTTCCAAGATTGCTCATGTTGCTAGATCACTTGGATTTCAAAATTTCCTCTTCAATCTTAATAATAAAATTTTTTGTTTTTGGAATAATTCCATCACCATTTCCATCATTGATGATCTTGATCAATTGGTTAATGTCAAAATCTCATTAGGTGAGTTTTGGCTTTTGGTTCCTTTATATGCTTCTTGTAATGGTAGGAACATCCTTTGGAATCACTTAGAACCTTAGCCTCCTCGATTAACCTTCCACGGTTGGTTGGGGGATTTCAACACTATCATTGCTTCTTGAAAAGGAGGGAGGATGTTCTCCTAACCTCCATTCCATGGAAGACTTCTAATATGATCCTAGATTGCTGATTGACATTGGTTTTGGTCGATTACACGTGGCATAACTCTAGACTTTGGCAGCATCTTGACAGGACCCTCTTTAATTCTCTTTGGATCAATCAATGGCCTCTTACCTCTATTGAGCATTTGAGCAGAACTTTGTCTGATCATGCTCCTCTTTTGATCTCTATCAAAACTCCCCCTTTAACCCTTCTACTCCCTCACCTTTTAGATTCCAAAATATGTGGATTGTGGCGATTTCACTAATGTTGTTTTCACTAATTGGATGGCTCCTGTTCACGATAATTTCATTAAAGGCATGATTCAGCTTTGGCTTAAGCTCAAAAGACTTAAACAAAACCTCAATTGGTGGAACAAGCATATATTTAAAAATCTTTTTACCAATCTTAAAGCTATGGAACAAGTGGTTTGTTCTCTTGAAGAGGCTGTCTTAACTGATCCAGTAAGCTTGATGAGTTGAGCATTGCCAAAGATAACTTGATTAATTACCAAAATATGGAGGAAACCTATTGGCGTCAAAAACCTGCTAGCAAACATATTGATGATGGCGATAGAAACGAAAGGTATTTCCATACTATTTGCAATAAACAAAAAGCATTAAACTCGATTAAAAAAATTAAGAACTCTAATGGTGACTGGATAACTGATAATAATGAAATTAAGGAATGCATACATCACTTTCAAAATTTATTAAATTCTAATCCCGTTAGAAACCCCTCCAACACCCATCTAATCCCTTCTATGATTAACAATGAGGATAACCATTTGCTATGTGTCCTCGAGCGAGATTAGTAGTACTCTCAATAGCATGAACACGATTATGTTCGCTACGATGGCTATCGACTCATTTCTTTCAGCATTGTTGGCCTTTTATTAATTATGATCTTGTTGATCTTTATTGATTTCTTTGATGGCAACTATTCGAGATATTTTTTAAGTACTTCTATTGTCCTTATTCCCAAAACCAATAATCACGAATCTTGGGGCAATTTTAGACTATTAGTCTTTGCACCTTTTCCAAAACTCATTGCTAAATTAATTAATAATAGGATTAGCCCTACTCTAAAATCATCTCCCCTAACCAAAGCTTCATTAAAAATAGTGCCATATGATAATATTCTTTCTCAGAGTGGTTCATGACATTGATGTTCCTTCCAGGAGGTAATATCCTCTTGGACATCTCTAAAATCCTTTGACAACTCTCATGGGATTTCCTCTTTCAAATCTTACATTTGTTTGGTTTCTCGATAATTTTATCCGATTATAAAAGTTGTATCACTAATGTGGTTTTTTATCATGAATGGTGAGTCCCTTGGTTTCTTTACTTGAGCCATGGTTTGCAAGGTGACCCCTTTCTCCTTCTCTTTTATCATTGTAGAATATCTTTCAAGGCCTCAATGATCTTTTCATTAAAATCCTAACATGTTTTTAAAACTCATGGTGGTTTCCTGTTTCTCATCTTAGCTTTTTGATGATTTTATAATCTTCGCACGCCTCTCTTCAACATGTTAAAACTATTAAGAATCTCTTAAATGATTTTGGCAAAGTTAGTGGTCTCTTTCTCAATGAAAGAAAATGTTGTTTTATTCCCTCTAAGATTCCTTACCAATAGACTTAATCAAATCTCGATTACTAATTTTAAGCAAAATCAACTTCCCATTAATTGTCTCGGGGCTCTACTTTTAAAGGCCAAAAAATATCTCATCCTTTTGATGACCTTATTCAGAAAATATCTAATAAAATTTCGGTTTGGGAATTTTATTTACTCTCTTTTGGTGGTAGGCTCACCTTGATTAAGAGCACTCTTAATTCCATGCCTCTATATCTCATCCAAACCATTGTGCGACCATTTCTCATCAGAATTGAGCGTCTCTAAACAAATTTTTTGGGGCTCCAATACCTCCTCTAAAAGAATGTGGACCTCTTGGTTTAAAAGTTGTGGCACTGAAGAAGGTGGTCTTGGTTGTAAATCCATAAAAGAAGCTATCAATGCCTTTTCCTATAAACTCTGGTGGAATTTTAGGAGTAATCATAGTCTTTGGGCTAATTTCATGACTTAAATATTGCCAGGGTAAGCACCCCCTCATTTGTCCCTTTAAATCGGGTGATTCTCCTATGTGGAAAAGACTTTGTTCTGTCAAATGGGATGTAGAATCCTTAATTTTTTGGGGCATTAACTCTAGTGCTTCTTTCTTTTGGCAAGATAACTGGAGTGGATGTGGATCCATTGATGACTTACTCTCCACCCATTCCACTGTCGCTATTAGAGTAAACTCTTTCGGCATAACAACAAGTGGAACAATAGTAAGCTTGATTTTATCCCTTTTACTTTCTTGAATATGGTTTTACTATTCCTATCACTCCAAACAATCAAGAGATTCTCTTTAAGCTCTCACATAATGGTGATTTCAACCTCAAAAATGTGTGGCTCCACATTAAAGATACTCATGATTCCTCCTATGTGTTCTCCAAACTTTGGAATAATAAATATCCTACTTCTTATTCTTTCTTACTTGGCATATTCTAAAAATTTTATCCTGTTTATTCCTTGTTGTGGGGTAAAGGGTTCCATTTACCCTCTAAATGTCAATGTTGTTTTCCATATTGAGAATGTTAATCATGTTTTTGTTAATGGGGCCATTGCTTCTAACTTTGGTATGATGATCTTTTAACACTATCAATTTCAATGGCTCTCTTTCTTTATATCAACTTCTTGAAGTCTATTTTGATAATACTATTAAAGGATCACATTAAAGTCATCATGCTATCACTCTTATTTGGTTCATATGGATGGACGAAATGATGCAAAACATCGGATCCTATGAATCACGTGAGGATTATTGCTAGAACTAAAACAAAATTTGTGACTTGTTTAAAGCCAATCTCATTCATTACAGATAATTCAAAGGCTATAAATTTATGGCCAATAAACTGGGCTTTAACCTGCCGGACCAACCTTACTGTTGAAATGACAAGATTGTTTCTTGGAAAAAACCTCTTGACCATATTATTAAAATTAATAATGATGGCTCTATCTGTCTTAACGGTTGTGGTGGCATTTTCAGAACTCTAAGGGTATAGTACTATGTGCTTTTGCTTATCCCCTTATTTCCTGCCTTATCCCATTCTTGAGCTTATGGCGGTCTCAAAGCTCTTGAGATTTGCCTCCAAAATGGCTCAATATTTGGATTGAGGTGGATGCTCTCTGATTGATCTTTTGACTTCCACCAAAATGAGCAACATTTGTAATACCTCCTCAAGCAAACTAGAGCTCTTCTTTCCCAACGAATTTTAACATCACTCATGTTTGGCATGAAGGAAATGCTTGTCTTGAATACCTTGCCAATTTGGGTGCTAGATCGATGGTATCATCTTCTTTGACTCACCTTACCCAAACACTTGCATTGTGGTTAACTTGGACAATTCGGGTTTCCTTATCTCAAAATTTAATAACCTTTTGATGTATCTTGTCCATTCATCTTTTAATTGTTGCCTCTTTATTTTATGGCTTTGTTCCTTTTTTGTGTCTTTTGTGATGCTTCATGGATATTATTTGTTGTCTTGATCTCATGCCATGATTTGGTGTTTTAATAGCTTCTCCTTTATTTGGAGGCTCTCTTGGCATTTACACGATAAAGGGTCTTTGAGCTATGTGCATCTAATACTCTTTGGAATTTTGTTGAGCTATGTTATTGTTATTGGTTTTATAACCACTCTATTTGGGATTTTAATATCAATCGCCTTCATTCCTAATCCTAGGGGGCTTAATCATTTGTTGGATGGAGATATTTATTTTGATGGGTTTAGCTATTGCCATTAATTTCTGCAACCTTTTCTCAAAGATATTATTGCTTGGAGCATCTTAGTTACCTATGTTATTTCTATGCATTGTATTAGTGTTCATTATCTTTGGTTGCAATATTATTTTGATGATTTACTGTTAGGTTGTTGGATTTTAGCTGATAATGATTGGTGGCTAGCTTTTGACATGTTGCTTGTCTCCCCTATTAGATCTTGGGCTAGATATTCTCTTTGACTCTAGTTTTGGTGACATTTTCCTATTATTTCTAGGAGTTATCTTTTATTTTATTTTTCTGCATGAAGAGGTTTTTTGACCTTTTTGTTGATATTTATCTTCTTGGTTGTTGTCTATATTGGAATCTTGACCCCATTCATCCCGCTCTCTTTGGAAACCATTTTCTGATTCAGTAGGGTCCCTTTGGTGGGATCTTGTTGTGGGAGACTTTCTTCTTCTCTTCCACACCGGTTGTTTTTATTTTCTTCTTCTTGTTGACCTCCTTACCCCTTATGGCAGACTTATTATTGTGCAGAACTTTGATACTACTTCTTGGATATATTTTTATGCTTCTTTTACTTTGCCTGGGTGGAATCTCTGGCATTCTATTGTTTCTTTCTCATTTATTTTTTTTTGGATGGAGTTTCTTCTATTGATCTGCTATTTTGTTTTTTAGCGATCCTTTTTTATAGGATGTTTCGAGATTGGGGCTTTGGTCAATCTCTTTTTTCTTCTTGTAGAAAATTTGTTTTTTTGCTATTTTCTCTTGCTCCCTGAGAATGGGTTTTCATGTTTGCTCTCTCTTTGGTTTTACTTTGTTTTCCTCTCATTGGCCTTCTTCTTTGGCTATTTTTTGATCTGGAAAGGTCTTGTTACTCCCCTCAATGCCAGTCATTGGTTTTTTGGGACCTATTTCCAGATTGTTGTCTTTATGATGTATGGATGTTTTTTTTCTCGATTTTCCAACTGTTTGTGTTATTATCAACTGGGCTATTTTTGATCACACATGCTGTTGCCCTTTTCATCCTGGTTCTATTTTGGTTAGAATTCTCTCTCTTTTATTATGAGATCATTTTATGCACTCTCTACTCTTAATGGCTTTTCCTATGGTCAACTTGTTGGTATCTCCTTTCTTAGTTGTTGGGTGGACCCTTGAGGCTCTGTCAATCTTGTTGTTTTGGACTTATTTCCCATGCTCAGCGGGTTTGGAGTTACTTAATGGATTTTCATTCTACCTTTGTTGAGGTTGTGGGTACTATTTACTGGTGGGAATTACTTGAACTCTTTCATTCTCTATTTTATATCTTTGTTCTTAAAGATTGCTTTTCTTAATGGGTGTACTTTAACAATGTCACTGTTGGTTTTGGAATTTTGAGTACCTTGCAAGTTTTCTTTATTTTTTCTTCTGTCTTTCTTTGCTAACATCTCTTGTTGGTCTCATTGGTTTCCCTCTATATGTTGATGGAACATGCAAATCTTGAAGATCATTCTTCTATTTTTGCTTGAACTTAATCAATGGTTTATCTTATATGCATAATTGGGTTCTTGGAACCTCACGGTTATTACTGTCATTATCTTTGGCAGAATTGGATTAATGTGATCTGCTACTAAGCAACCCTCTTGATTTACCGAATGTCTCTTCTTGGATTGGCTTGTGGTGGAGAGCTTTCATTTATCCCCCTTCACGCTACTTTGCTCATTCCTACTATTTTTTTCTTGTAGGCTGAGTTGGGGTTTTCGGACTTTCTTGCTTCTTACTAATTACTTTTGTCCAAGGTAGGGGATGAGCATCAAATGGTTGCAACCTTCCTTATTGTTGTTACTTTCTGTTGTGAAATCCCATGTCTACTTTAATATATCTTTGCAGGACTGGAATTGGTTTTAGAGTACCTTGCTCAGCAAGTGCTCTTTATTTTTTTGTCTTATTTTGCTGCTAATATTTGGGCTGTTCCTGATCTTTCCTGTTATTATTTTCCCTCTCTTGACTATGATGAGAACATGTAGATTAATGAGGAGTACTCTTTTGCTTTACCTAGTCTTAATCACTGTTTTAACTTTTATATATAATTTGGTTATTGGTCACTTTGTTGGTTATTCTTGTTATTGCTTTTGTACTGATTATATTTGCTACTAAACACATTCTTGAACTTTTCTCGATTATCTCTTCTTGGAATTTTTTTGTGGTGGAGAGCATCCAAATAAAGGAGAAGATGCTCTCTACCTTATTTTACTATCTGCTACTTTCTTTCCAATCTGTTTGGGCTGGGGGTTTGCCGGCTTTCTAGTTACTTAACTTCCATTCACACGGCAATGTGGTGTTTTATTTGTTGTTTTTTGCTTATGGTCTTTGCGGCCTAAAACCATTTTAGTTTTTTCTTCTCTTATCTTTTCCTAGCTTTGTTAGACTTATGGATCACTTTGTTAAGATGATCTTAACTAATTCATATTCAAACCTTTATCTCTATCCGAATGGGTGGACTTATAGTGAGCTTCTTTTGCTGAATATGATGAACTACTTGTATTGGTGCTGGGAATTCATTGACATGGTGTCTTATATCGGGTCCTATAACCAGGATGGGAACCCCTTTCTCATTCTGGCTTTTGCTGACTCTCTATCTACCCTGTATATGGTTTTGATGTATTTGCAGGTACTAAAGATATCAAGACTTTTACCAAATAGATGCTATACAGGTGCTTCTCTATTGTCCTCTTGCAAGCTTGCTCCATAGTGTCATGCATTCTCACGTCTGCTTGAGCATTGGTAATCTTCCTTTGGCTTTTTTATGTTAATCTCATTGTATCTTTTGATTGCTTTAATGCCTTCTTTTGCTTTTGGATGTACTTAGATGGATTTACTCCTTTGATTGTAGCTCTTTGAGTTGGTTAGTTTATCCCTTTAAGGACCTTGTAACCTCTTTTTTGTGGCAATAAAATACCCTGGTTTCCAAAAAAAAAAAACCTACCATTAACCATAAACCCTAATTCCTACCTAAACCTAATCTAAAAAAACCCTAAGCCCAAGCTTATAGTTATATCCTAAACCCTAAACTCTAATAAATCCTGAGCCTAAATAAAACAACCCTAAACTAAAAAAAACCACAACCAAAACCCTAACCTAAACCTAAAACCATATCCAACCCTAAGCCTTAACCCTAAACCCTAATCCATAACTAAACCCAAACTACTACCTAAAAAACATAAAAACATAAAAACCTAAACCTAAGCCAAATAAAACCTAAAAAAAAAATAAATAAATAAACTTAAAGCAAAATAAAAAAATAATAATAAAATAAAAACCTAAACAAAAACCTAAACCTAAACCTTAAAAAAATTATAAACTAAAAAATAAATAAATAAAATAAAAAAAATAAAACTAAAATAAAAAAAATAAAATAAACTAAATAAAAAACCTAAATAAAATAAAAACTAAACATAAAATAAAAAATATATAAAACCTAAAATAAACTAAATATAAAATAAAAAATAAAAAAAGTTAAATGAAACCTAAACCTAAAATTAAACCTAATAATAAAATAAAAATAAAACCTAGACCATAAACTAAAAAAAACTAAACTAAAAAAAATAAAATAAACAAAATAAAATAAAACCTAAACTAAAATAAATAAAATAAAATAAATAAAACCAAAAATAAACTAAACAATGAAAAATATAAATAAAATAAAATAAACTAAAAGTAAAACCTAAACCTAAACTAAAATATCCTAAAATAAAATCTAAAATAAAACCAAAACCTAAACTAAAAAAATCAAATAAAACCTAAACCTAAATCTAATAAAAACTAAAACTAAACCCAAAAAAAAATAAATTTAAAATAAACTCAACTAAATTAAAATACCAAAATCTAAACCTAAAAAAATAAAGTAAAATAAAATGCTTGAACAAAAATAAATATACTAAAATAAATAAAAACTAAATAAAATAAAATAAAAAAAATATTCATAAATAAAATAAAGTAAATAAATAAAATAAATAAAAAATAAACTAAATAAACTAAAATAAACCTAAACATTTACTTAATCTGAAATTAAAAAACCCTCAATCTTACTCTAAACACTAAAAATACACCACAAAACAAAACTATACCCTGAGCCCTAACCCTAAACCTAAACCTTAAAACTAAACCTTAAACTCAGACCCAAAACACAAAACCCAAACCCAACAAAACCCTAAAAACCTAAACTGGCCTAAATAAAAAAAATATAAAGATAACCTAAATGCATAAAATAAAATTAAAATCAAAACCTAAACCTAAAAATTAAAATAAAATAAACTAATCAAAATAAACTAAATTAAACTAAATAAAACCTAAATCTAAATAAATAAAAAATAAAATAAACCTAAGAATAAAAAACCAAAAAAAATAAAAACTAACTATAAAATAAAAAAAATAAACATAAAATAAAATAAAATAAAAATTTAATAAAAACCAAAACAAAAAAACCTAAAAATAAATAAATAAAAAATATTTAAACTAAAACTAAAATAAACTTAAAAATAAAATAAAATAAATAAAATAAAATAATAAACTAAATAATAAAATAAACTAAAATA
Source organism: Cymbidium sinense (assembly GCA_021442155.1). Classification (NCBI taxonomy): domain Eukaryota; kingdom Viridiplantae; phylum Streptophyta; class Magnoliopsida; order Asparagales; family Orchidaceae; genus Cymbidium; species Cymbidium sinense. The sequence continues at coordinate 48,151 of JAKCPB010001083.1, forward strand.
TATAAAACCTAAACCTAAACCAAAATAAAATATAAACCTAAAAAAATAAATAAATAAACCAAAATAAACCTAAACCTAAACTAAAAATAAAATCTAAAAACCTAAAATAAAACCAAAACCTATCAAAAAAAATAAAATAAAATGTAAACCTAGACTAAAAAATAAAAAAAAATAAACTACCAAAAAATAAAATAAAATAAATCTAAACTAAAAAAAATAAACATAATCTAAACCTAAACAAAAAAATAAATAAAACCTAAAACTAAGATAAATAAATAAAAATAAATAAATAAACTAAATAATAAAAATAACCCTAAATAAAAAATAAAAACTAAAATAAACTAAAATAAATAAAATAAAATAAATAAATAAAAATAGGTTTACTTAATAAAAAAAATAAACTTAAATAAACCATAAATAAACCTAAACCACAAAAATAAAAACCTTAAACCCTAAACCCTAAATAAACCACAAACTAAATCCACAAACTAAAGCGTAAACCCCAAAACTAAATAAACCTAAAATAAATAAACCCCAGAATTAAACTACAATAATAAATCATTGTAAACCACTCAATAGATCTAGTGGTGGAAAAGGTAAATAAAGTGTGGTAAAAGTCTATCACTATAAAGAAGATGGAGGTTACATGGTGGTAAAGATCAATATGATGGTGGATCTCCTACTCAAACTAATAATAACTAAATAAAGAATGGTAATAAACCTATGGAACTATGTCCAAATGAAGTTATTTAAACCTATCGTGCTCATAACCATTGCTTGTGTCTTAGAAAACTTGGTATGTTATTTGGTTAAAATCAAAAGAAAATGATGATTCTTAACTAAAAATAAATAAAAAAACATTAAACCCTAAACTAACACTAAAAAATAAACCCCAAACCTTAAATACCCTAAATAAAAATTAAAAATACTAAAAAATAAAACCTAAACCCTAAACATAAACTAAACCTAAAAAAATAATAAAATAAACTAAACTAAAAAAAAATAAATAAATAAAAAAAACTAAACTAAAATAAAAAATAATAAAATAAATAAAATAAAATAAATAAATAAAATATAAAGCTAAACCTAAACCTAAACTTAAACCTAAAATAAATTAAAAAAATAAAATAAAACTAAAATAAAATAAATAAAACATAAACTAAACTAAAAAATAAATAAATCTATGAATAAAAAAAAAATCTAAATAAAATGAAAAATAAAATAAAATTAACCTAAAATAAAATAAAAAATAAAAATAAATTAAAACCCTAAACAAAAAATAAACCAAAATAAACCTAAAATAAATAAAAATAAATAAAACTAAAAAAAAAAATAAAATAAAACTAAATAAAAAATAAAATAAAATAATCCTAAACTAAAAAAAACTAAATAATTATCCTAAAATAATAAACTAAAATAAATCATAGGCCTAAAATAAATAAAATAAATAAAAATAAACCAAACTAAACAAAAGAAAACCAAAATATACCTAATAAAAACTAAACTAAAAAATATAGTATAATCACTAAATAAAATAAAACATAAACCTAAAAATAAAATAAAATAAAACTAAACTATAAATAAACATAAATAAAAAAATAAAATAAAACCAAATTAAAATAAATAAACCAAATAATAAACTAAACTAAATAAAATAAAACCTAAATAAAATAAAATAAAATGACCTAAAATAAAATAAATAAAATAAATAAACCAAACCTACACTTATAAAAACTCTAAACCAAGCCACAAAACCCTAAAAAACTATCCCCACCTACCACAACCTACCCTAAATGATCTAAACCCTAAGTCCACAAACTAAAACCCTAAAAACCTAAACCCTGAGCTGCACTAAACCTAAACCATACTAAACCTTAAACACTGCTAAAATCTTAAACCCATGCTCCTAAAAAAAATCCTAAGGCTTAAGTGCCCAACTGAGCACTAAATACCCTGACTATAAACTCGGCACAAATGGTTCTGAGCCATAAACCCAGCATGGTTAAGCCTCCAAACTCCAAAACCCTAAACTGAAATAAACTGAGCCCCTAAATCCTAAACTGACAAAAGCAAACATAAACCTAACTAGATAAAGTTAAAAAAATGAAACCTAAAACAAATATAAATAAAATAAATATTAAACTAAACTACTAATAAAATAAAATAAAAATAAAATAAACTAAAATAAAATAACACCTAAACTAAACTAAAAACAAATAAACTAATAAAAGAAACCTAAATAAATAAACTATGTTAAATAAAATAAATAAACAAAAATAATAAATTAAACTTAATAACCTAAACCTCAAAATAAACCTAAAATAAAAATAAAATAAAACCAAACCTAAACTAAAAAAAACCTAAACAAAAAAATAAACCAAAAATAAAATAAAATAAAACCTAAAATAAATATAAAATAAACCTAAACCTAAACTAAAATAAATAAAACCTAAACCTAACTTAAATAAACTAAACTACCAAACTAAATTAAATAAAATAAATAAACTAAAAATAAACCTAAATCTAAAATAAAATAAACCTAAAATAAACCAAAAAAATAAAAAACATAAAACCTAAATAGAAAAATGAAATAAAATGAAACCTAAACATAAACCTAAAATAAAAATAAAACCTAAACCTAAATATAAAATAAAATAAAACTCAATAAAAATAAACTAAACCTAAAATAAACTAAAATAAAATCTACACTAAAATAAGTAAACCAAAATAAATAAACTAAACTAAATAAAAATTAAACATAAATAAAATAAAAAAAATAAAGTAAAAAATCAATAAAAATAAACTAAATATGCAATAAATTTAAAAACCTTGTTTAAACAAAAAAACAAACCTTAAATCCTAAACCCTAAACCCAAAACCCTAAACCTAAACCTAAACCCTAAACAAAACCATCTCCTCCCTCTTCTCCTCTCGATTTTGCATTCCCTTGGATTGGTTCTCTAATTGGTGCTTCTCTAATGCTTCTCTCTGGCAGCATGTTCGGGCTCCCATATGTGATGTCCTTGGATTAGAGAAATGGCGGCGGTCTCTCTGAATCACGTCACCTCTCTAGCACACTTTGTTATCACTCTAAGGTTTTGGATTCGATTACCTAATGCTGTTGTTAAATCATTCAAAGATGCTTTATCGGTAAGATCTCTAGCAATGCTTGGTTAATCTCATTTTGACATCTTATGGATTTGTGTAATTGGTCAGATGTTGAGAAACTTGCTAAGCCCCCGAGTTCATTTTGGTGGGTAAATTCTCCTTAGACTACTCTTGATAATATTCCTTTCTTTCATAGTTTAAAATTATCGGTACTTTCTGTATGATCGATCCCATCACATTCTTATTCAACTCTCAAATGATTTAGATTACTGTGGGTTTTAGTTCTTACTTATGCATAATTGTCAAATCACTATTGAAATGGTAGCCCTCTTTGATATCAGGAATCTCCCAGTCCCTCTTTGTCTTGCTTTTCTAACACGAATACACTATGTCACTCATCAAGTTTTGTTTCTTTGTTGGCCTTTTGGTAACCTCTCTAAATAGACCAACACCACTAGATCTAGGCCATCATTTCGTATTCTCGTTGAGATAGACATCAAAAAATATCCCAAAGAGGTTTGGATTGGCTCCAAAAAATTTGGATATAGTCAAAGTCAAATTCAAAAATTTTGTCTTTTGCACTCCTTTGCAAGATTCATGGCACGATCACTCAGAATGCTTTATGCTTCATCCTAATCTCAGAAAAAATTTACCATAGAATATGAATACCATTAATGGAACTGGGAAAACCACTACTAGCATATGTGCCTAAAATACTCAAAAAGAACCTCTCCTCCCCACCTCTATTGATCTCAGTGGAAAACACTCGACCTTGACTAAAACCCATTGAGGGGTGTGGCGATACCAATGCCAATTTAGCTAACCTCACCTACTTTTAATTGGTTTCCCATGATAGTTCTTTGCTTCATTTAAATCCTACTAAAATCTGAATGGTAGCCTTATATTGGACACCCAATTAAAACAATTTGAATGGGAATCATATAATGGACCAAAACAATGATGACCCTATGGCTTGAACATATTGAGAAAGATATTTGTACGAATGGTGCGAACTTCCCATCTATTTCCCTTCAAGTGATAATCAATTGAACCCAATTTCTCACACTCATCCGATACGGAAGAAGTGAAATCCCTCTAAAACATTGATAGATTCTTCTTATTGGAACCCAAAATCAATCACTTTTGATGGAGATAATTTGGATTCGATAGACCCTTTCAAATTGTTAAAAAAAAATTCTACAAAGCAAAATTTTCTAATAATAACCTCACTAGAACCACTTTCTTCTTCTTCCACCCCACACAGTAATGTGTCATCATTTCTCTCCTCTCTTTCCTTTCTTTTCCTTTTCCCTTTTGATTGTCCCCTTATGATTAATTTTCTTATTTGGAATATCAGGGTTGTGGGTCTCTTCTATCCTTGCGTGTTAGGAGTCTTGTGTTCATAATATCAAGTTACTTGTTTATTGAACCTTTCATTAATTCTTCTAAGATTGCTTTTGTCTAGATCCCTTGGTTTTCATAATTTCTTTTTCAATCTTAATAATAAAATTTGGTGCTTTTGGCTCCATCATCATTTCCATCATTGATGATCTTGACCAATTGGTTAATGTCAAAATCTCCTTAGGTGACTTATCGGCTTTTGGCTCTTTTATCTATGCTTCTTGTAATAGGTGGTAGGAACATCCTTTGGAATCACTTACATAACTTTGCTTCCCTGGCCTTCCACGGTTGGAGGTGATTTCAATACTATCATCTAGTTGAAAGAAGGGAGGATGTTCTCTAACCTTCATTCCATGGAGGACTTCTCTGATCCTTGATTGCAATCGATTTGACATTGGTTTCCTAAAACTTCATGGCAACTCTAGACTTTGGTAGCGTCTTGATAGGACCCTCTTTAATTCTCTTTGGATCAATCAGTGGCCTACTACCATTGTTGAGCATTTGAGCAGAACTTTGTTTGACCATGCTCCTCTTTTGATTTCCTTCAAAAATCCCCCCCCCCTAACCCATCTACTCCCTCTCCTTTCAGATTTCAAAATATGTGGACCCAACATAGTGACTTCATCAATGTCCTCTCCTAATTGGACTATTTTTCGGATAATTCTAAAGGTATGACTCATCTTTGGCTCAAAGACTTAAACAAAATCTCAATTGGTGGAACAAAACATATTTTTAAAAACCTTTTCACAAATCTTAAAGCTATGGAACAAGAGGTTTGTTCTCTTGAAGAGGTCTCTTGATCCCAACTTGAGGAGTTGAACATTGCCAAGAATAACTTGGTTAATTATCAAAACATGGAAGAAACCTATTGGCATCAAAAAGCCCAAGCAAACATGCGATGGTGAGAAACACCGGTATTTTCATGCCATTTGTAATAAACGAAAAGCCTTAAACTTGATTAAGAAAATTAAGAACTCTAATGGTGAATGGATAGCGATAACAATGATATTAAGGATTGTCATACATCATTTCCAAACTTTATTAAATTCTAATCCGTTCTTTAACTTTATCAAACCCATCTTATCCCTTCTATGATTAGCGGTGTGGATAATCATTTACTCACTATGTGTCCTTAAAGAGGAGATTAGTAATACTCTTAAGAACATGAACAACGACTTTGTTCGCCACCGGCTATCGACCCACTTCTTTCTAGCATTGTTGGCCATTTATTAAAAATGATCTAGTTGATCTTTGTTATTTTCTTTGATGGCAATCCATTCCCAAATACTTTTCAAGCACTTCTATTGTCCTTATTTCCAAAATAACAATCACGAATCTTGGGGTGATTTTAGACGATTAGTCTTTGCACCTTTTTTTCAAAACTCATTGCTAAATTAATAAATAATAGGCTTAGCCCTTTGCTTCCTAAAATCATCTCACCAAACCAAGCGGTTTTGTTAAACATAGAGCAATATCGATAATATTCTTCTTGCTCAAATGGTTCATGACATTGATGTCCCTTCTAGAGGAGGCAACATCTTATTCAAAGCGGACATCGCTAAAGCCTTTGACAATCTCTCATGGGATTCTCTTTCAAATCCACATTTGTTTGGTTTTGATAGTTTTATCCGGATTATAAAAGGTGTATCACAAATGTACGGTTTTGGTTATCATGAATGGTGAGTCCATAGGTTTCTTTCCTTCTAGCCATGGTTTGAGGCAAGGTGACCCACTATCACCTTCTCTTTTATCATCGCTATTGAATACACTCAAGGAGCCTTAATGATCTTTTCTAATAATCCTAATATGTCTTTTAAAACTCATGGAGTTTTCCTATTTCTCATCTTAGCTTTTGCGATGATTTCATTATCTTCTGCGGCTCCCTTCAACATGTTAAAACCATTAAGAACCTTTTAAATGATTTTGGTAAAGTTAGTGGTCTTTTTCTTAATGAAGGAAAATGAGGTTTATTCCTTCAACTAAGATTCCTCCTAATAGACTTAACCAAATATCAATTACTAATTTTAAGCAAAATCAACTCCCTCTTAATTACCTTGGGGCTCTTTTAAAGGCCAAAAAGATCTCACCTTTTGATGATCTAATTCAGAAAATTTCTAACAAAACAAAATTTGGTTTGGGAATTTCATTTACTCTCTTTGGTGGTAGGCACCTTGATCAAGAGCATTCTAAATTCCATGCCTATATACCTTCTTCAAACCATTGTGCCTACCAACTCTACCATCAATAGAATTGAGCATCTCTTAAACAAATTTTTTTGGGGAACCAATACCTCTAAAAGAATGCAGGTCATCTTGGTCTAAAGTTGTGGTACTCTTGAAGGGAGGTCAGGATGTAAATCCATCAAAAAAAGTTATCAATGCCTTCTCCTACAAACTTTGGTGGAATTTTAGGAGCAAAAATAGTCTTTGGGCTAATTTCATGACTTCTAAATATTGCCGGGTAAACATCCTCTCATTTGTCCCTTTAAATGGTGATTCTCCTATGTGGAAGACTTTGTTCTGTCAAATGGGATGTAGACTCCTTAATTTTTGGGGCATAAACTCAGCAATTCCTTCTTTTGGCAAGACAATGGAGTGGTGGTGGATCCATTGATGACTTACTCTACACTCACTCCACTTTATTTAGTTAATTCATTCGGCAAAACCACAAGTGGAACACTAGTAAGATTCTTGATTCTATTCCTTCCACTTTCTTAAATATGATTACTAATATTCCTATCACTCTAACAATCATGATCGATTATCTTTAAGCTATCTCATAATGGGATTTCAACCTTAAAATGTGTGGCTTCACACTAAAGACACTGATTCTTCTATTGTGTTCTCCAAAATTTGGAATAACAATATCCCTCTTCTTATTACATTTAACTTGGCGTATCCTAAAAACTTTATTCTGATTCTTTGTTGTGGGGTAAAGGGTTTTATTTACCCTAAATGTCAATGTTGTTCTCATATTGAGAATGTTAACCATGTTTTTTGTTAATGGGGCTATTGCCTTTAAAATTTGGATTTGGTATGATGATCTATTCAACACTATCAATTTTAATTGTTCTTTTACTTTATATCAACTTCTTGAAGTTTACTTTGACAATGCAATTAAAGGTCATATTAAAATCATAATCGCCATTACTCTTATTTGGTTCATATGGATGGACCAAAATGAAGCTAAACATTGGGATTCTATGAATCACATGAGGATTATTGCTAGAACTAAAAAAAAATTTGTGACTTGTTTAAAGCCAATTTAATTCATCACAAACATTTTAAAGGCTAAATATGTAGCCAAGGGCCTCAACCTTCCGACCACTTACTATCGAAATGATAGAATGGTTTTGGAAAAACCTCTTGATCATATTATTAAAATTATCTTTAATGGCTCTCTCTCATAATGGCTCACGGTTGTGGAGGCATTTTTGAGATTCTAAGGGTATAGTCTATGTGCATTTGCTTATCCCCTTATTTCCTTGTCCCTTATCAGCTTATGGCGGTCCACAAAGCTCTAGAAATTTGTCTTCAAAATGGTGGCTCAATATTTGGATAGAGGTGGGGCTCTTCTCTTGATTGACCTTTTGACTTCTACCAATATGAGCAACGCTTGTTTGTACTACCTCCTCAAGAAAACTAGGGCTCTTCTCTCTCAACAGAATTTTACCATCACTCATGTTTGGCGTGAAGGTAACGCCTGTGCTGATTACCTTGCAAATTTGGGTGCGAGATTAGACAATATCATCTTCTTTGATCAATTTACATTACCCAAATACTTACGTGGTCTGGTTAACTTGGACAATTGGGCTTCCTTACCTTAGAATCTAATTCTCCTCTTAGCCTCCCTTTTTCTGGTTTTCTTTCCTTGTGTTCTTTATGGATACTCCATATCATTCTTGTCTTGTGCTCTTTGCCATGACTTTTTTACCCTTCTCCTTTAGTTGGAAGATTTCTATTTTGGAATTTACAATATTATATGTTGAACTATATGCACATCAATCTCTTGAATTGGAACCAGTTGAGCCTTGTGTTACATTCTTTCTTGTTGGTGCTCCTTTTGGTTCTTCTTTGTTTACCCTCCTCTTTCGTTTCACTTTGCTCTTGTTGTTAACATTTGGGTTGATGTTGGTCTTTCTTGTTTTCACCCTTCATGCTTTGATGAGATCATGAATATCAAGACCACTTTCTGATTCTTATATCAACCAATGGTATATCTATATACTGATTATGGTTTGTCAATATCCTTGCAATGGCTTAATGTGACAAAGCAACTGTTATTGACTGTTTGCTCTTATTGAGCACCTATTGGTTGCAATTTTCTTTGTCTGTTATTTTCTTTGGGATATCCATTTACTAATATCTCATTGAAAGGAATTGTGTTATTTTTTCAATATTTGTCTTGTTTACGGTTTTGTTTTCCATGATCAGAAGATTTGGAGTTATTCAAGGGACTATCATTGTGCATCTGCTGAGGTTATAAGTGTTAATAGTAAAAATGTCCATTCTGCTATTTTTTGGAATGCTGATTTCCTTGCCCAGCAAAACTTCTTTGTTTTCTTTTGGTTTTGATGCTAACACACAGGATGTTGTTGCTTTTGCTTCTTTGTTGCTCTCCCATCCTATGCTACGATTGGAATATGCACAACTTGAAGCTCATTTCTTTGTTATGCTTGGAATTAATAAATGATTTATCTTATATGCATAATTGGGTTATTGATCCTTGGTTATTATCATTATCTAGCGGTGGATTATGGTAACTAAGCATCATCTTGTCGATTTCATTGAATGTCACTTATTGGATAGGCTTATGGTGGAGCTATTCATTATCTATCCTTTCCTTTATCTATATATGTTTATGGGTGGACTCTTGCATTTTTTAAATGCCTTGTTTGTTCGTCACTAATACTCATCTTCGAGGGTTTTGGATTATTTTGTTCAAGTCTCTATTGAGTTCTTTGATTTTTTGGTAGATTTTGCTTTAAACCCCTTATTGTTTTATTTTATGTTTATCATTGCAAGTCATTGGTCTACCTATTATCTTTCTTTTCTTCACCTTTTTCTATCAAACTTGTATCTATTGCTCACGATTATCTTGGATGAATGGAATTATGGCATAGCTAGTTTTTTGTATTTTGGGTGTCTCTTGTCTTGGAGATTTTGCCTTGTTGTATCTTGACACCTCAATTGGCTCCATCTTTGTTGGTTGTAGAATTTGGTCTTATGCTCAAAGCTTTTCATTTGTCGATGGTGATGGTTTTGGTGACTTTTTTCTAAGTTGCCTTGGGATAACTATTTTTATGCTTTATTTGGTTATCTACTATTGTCATGTCTACTCGATTGAGGAGTTTTATGGCCAATTCTTTGTCTCTTCAGCTTGGATGTTCTTGTCTCATTTATTTGCTATTTTAAATTCTAATGTTGAGACCCATCTCAATCCACTTGTTGATTCTTTGAATGGGTTCAAATGTTGCATTAAATTTGTTTGGTTGGGTTTGGCTTTACGAATGCTCATGCTTTATCTCTATTTGCATACATTTGTTGTCCTTATTCCTATAGTTTCGATAGGTTGTGCGGTCTTATCGATGTCAATTACGAAGAGATATTATGATTAGTCCCTTCATCTTGGATGTTGTTGCCTTTTCTTTGTCTTGTTTTTTAGGTTGATTATTGATGGATTATCTAATTGTAGCCAGAATCTTTATTCTGCTCTATTTTATTGGGTGCTAATTTTGGTTAGTTTCCATCTCTGTGTTGAGCTATCTTGTGTTGCCTTTTGTTTCTTCTTTTGGTGATTGTTGATGATTCTCACGATTGTATTATTGATTGTTGTCCATTTCTGTCTTGAGATTTTGCCTTTTCTTACTCTTTATCTAGATTTTTTTCTTGGTACTCTCATTTTCTTTGTTTCTTTTAGTTAGTTGCAGTCCACTTCCTGTGTTGAGCTATGCTGTCTTCCTTTACTGCTTTCTCAGGATATTAATAAGGTTTGTTTCTGGACTTTCATACACAGCTTCATTATATATCATATGATTGGGATGTTAATTATAGCTCATTGACTTGATTAGCAATTTCACCAGTTGTCTCCTCTAATTTTCTTGTGGAGGATTGTATCTTGGATTGCTTTCTTTCTTGGAAATGGCTATTAATGAGATTCTAAGATGGCTCACTCTCTTATGTTTATGTATTCTCATGTCAAGATGCATATATTGATGATATTTTCTTGAATGAGACTCCATCCTTGACTCTTAGCAATTCTCTATATACTTTAGATAAGATTTTGCTTAGGTTTTCGGTAGTAAAGCTCACAAGAATATCAACAAGCTGGGTGCTACCTCCTCAGTTTGTTGGCTATGATGGCGTGATGATCTCACTCCCTATTGGTTGTAGTAGCTCATGTGATGTAACCCTTGAAGTTTGGATGCTCATACTTGCATCACTTTGGATGTGATTGAGGAGCCTTCTCTATCATAATTTCTTACTAACATACTCATATTATATTATTTTCTTCAAACTTTTTGTCTGTATTACCTTAAGCGTCTAATCTCCCTCTTATTATAACTTTGCGGTGATTCTCTCTCCTTCTTTTCTTGCTCCATTATCATGCATTCCCACATCCTCGAGCATTGGCTTTATTCTTATTTTAGCTTATTATGTTAACCATCTTGTATCTTTTGATTATTTTTTATGCTTTCTTTACTCTTGGATGTACTTAGATGGGGATTTACTCCTTAGGGCTTGTAGCTCTTTGAGCGATGGTTAAGTTTATCCCCTTTTAAGGACAAACCCTCTTTTGTGGCAATAAAATACCCCTATATGGGGCTTCCACTAAAAAAAAAAAAAAAAAAAACCCTAAACCCTAAACCAACCCAAACCATAAACATAAACTTAAAGTAAATAAATAAATTAAAAAGCTAACCTAAACCTAAGAATGGGCAAAACCTTGATGACATAAAATAAAACTGTCTAGATCTGGTGGAAAAAGGTGGATAACCATTAGAGGTAGTGGGGATCTATGGATATGGAGGTGGTGGTAAAATGGTGGTTATTAAGTAGTGGTGGGGATCTGGAGGTGTTGGTGAATATGCATTCTCATTTTTTTATCTATGATGTCACTTGTGTCTTAGAAAACTTGGTGTGTTACTTGGTTGATGAAATCAAAAAGAGAAAATGTTGAATCTAAATTTGTTCTCTGTTTAAAAAAACCAGAAAACCATAAACCCTAAACTAAAACACGAGCCAAACCTAAAATAAACTCTAAACCCTAAAAAACCCTAAACCCTAAACCCTAAACCTAAACCATAAACCTAAACTAAACCCTAAAACTAGAACTTGGTTTTACTTGATGAAATTAAAGAAGAAATGTTGAAATGTTATAAAAAAACTATACATAACTAAAACCCTAAATTAAAACCTAAAAAACTAAACCTAAACCCAAAAAATAAAAATAAAATAAAATCCTTGGCTCTCCTAAACCTAAAACCATACAACCAATAACATAATAAAACCTAAACTAATACCTAAACCCTAAACCCTAACTGAGTAAACCCTAAACCTAAATGAGCCAAAACCTAAAAATAAACTCCTAATCTAAACTAAATAAACCTAAACTAATGATTTAAACTACTAAAATCCTAAACTACTGTAACACCCTACCTATAATAAACCTAAACCTAAACCCTACCTTAACCTAAACCCTACCTACCAAAAGAATAAACACTAAACCCAAACTAAACTAAACAAAACCCTAAAACTAAACTTTAAACCCAAAAACCTAAACTAAACCTAAAAAAACTAAATAAATTAAAAAAAAAACCTAAAACCTAAACCTAATAAACTAAACCTAAGCGTAAACTAAGAATGGGCATAACCTTGATGGTAAACATCATGATCAAAGGTTAGTCAGATAGTGGTGGATCTCTGAGGCGGTGGTTGCTCATGGTGGTGGGGATATGGAGGTGCTAGTGGATATGGTGGTAATGGTAAAGTGGTGGTTATGGAAGTGGGAGAAGCGATGGAGGTTATAGTTGTGGGTGGTGATGGAGGGAGAGATTTGGGATATGATGGTAGATCTTGCTATTCGAGAGGCCTAGGTGGTTCTAATGGGAATTGGAGAAAGCGAAGAAACACCGATAATTGCTTATAGAATGTCTTTCTAGAATTCTAGTTATCTAAGTTTTAATTTTCTTTAAGCATGCACATTCTTGATTTATGTCGTTTTTATGTCTTAGGAAACATGTTACTTGGTTGTTGAAATCGAAAAGAAGAAATGTTGAATACAAATTTGCTCTCTATTAAAAAAAATAAAAACCCTACTAAACTAAAACACAGACTAAAGCTAAAACCAACCCTAAACCCTAAACACTAAAATAATAATAAAAAAATAAAACCCTAAACCATAAACCATAAACTCAAAACTCTAAACTCTTAAACCATAAAACTAAAATCCTAAACCTAAATAAATAAAATAAAAATAAAATAAAAAACCTAAACCTAAATAAAATAAAATCTAAACTAAACTAAACCAAATAAAACTAGCTAAACTAAACTAAAAAAACAAAAATAAATTAAAATAAAAATGAAAACTAAACAAAATAAAATAATTAAAACCTAAACTAAACTAAAAATAAAATAAACCTAAAATATAAAACAGAACCAAAATAAAACTTAATGAAAAAAAAAATAAAATAAACCTAAAATAAAACTAAATAAACTTAAACATAAAAAAAATAAAACTAAAAAAAATAAAAAAAATAAAACCTAAAATATAAAACAAAATAAAATAACCTAAACCTACTAAAAAAAACTAAATTAAGATAAAATAAACCTAAACCTAAACCTAATAAAATAAACCTAAAACCTTAAACTAAATAAATAAAATAAACTAAAATAATAAACCTAAACTAAAAAAATAACAAAATAAATAATAACTTAGGCTAAAATAAAATAAAACCAAAAAACCTAAAATAAAAAAAAAAACCTAAACCTAAAAATAAAATAAAATAAAACTAAACTAAAGAATAAAACCTAAACTAAAAAACTAAATAAAAAACTAAAATAAATAATAAACTAAATAAAATAATAAATAAACTAAAATAAAATATGAATAAAATAAACTAAATTAAATAAACAAAAAACTAACTAAATGGTTTAAATAAAAAAAAACTAAACTAAAACCCAAAAAACCTAAACAAACCCTAAAAAAAAATAAAAAACCCTCATAAACCTAATGACCCTGGGCCTCCCCAGGCCTACTGGGCTCTCCAGGCCCTGGGCCTAACTAAAACCTAAAACTGAGCCATGGATCCCAAGGCCACAAAAACTACCATGGGTCTGAAAATACCCTGAGCCCTGACCCAACTACCCAACCCTACCTGGGCCCAACCTACCATAAACCCTACTGATCCTAAAAACCTGAGCCCTGGTTAAACACTAAAATAAAATAAAATAAAACTAAAAATAAAAATAAATAAAATAATGAACCTACTAAGATAAATAAACAACTAAAAGATAAAAGATAAAATAATAATATAAAGATAAAAAACTAAACTTGTCTTTTTTTTAAAAACCCTGAGCCCAAATCTGAGCCCTGATCCTACCAAACTATAACCCTACCTGACCCTAGGCCCTACAAACTCTAAACCACAATCCCAAAACACTTACCTATACTGAACCTGATCTTAAACTAACCACAGGCTAAAACCCAAAAATCCCAAACCCAAATCCTACCACTGACCCTAAACTACTAACCTACCTAAACCCTAAACCCCAAACCCACAATCCTAAACTAAAAGGCATAAACCACAAACCACAAACCTAAAACCTAAAACTCTAAACCTAAAACTGAAAACCTAACCTAAAGAACCCAAAACTAAACTTAAAGTAACTAAATAAATTAAAATAAACCTAAACCCTAAATAATGAAACCTAAACTGTTCTTGGTAAGTGAGTCATCATCACATTGATTGTGTCTTGCCCTTTGAACACATCAAACACACTGTCATAGCCGACCTCGTGCTCTAGTGATTCCGCTTTTCCCCTCTCATTTTTAGTTTTATGGTCATTGCTTGATGGTTGTTTGGCGTGATTCCCACTAGATTCCTTCTGGAATTGATGGCCGCTAGCTACTTTCGTGCTTTACTTAGAGTGATTCTTTGGCTTGTCATCTTCCCTGATGATTCCATGGGGGAAACTGATAGATCCAAGGGATCCTAATAGGGAATCAATTACCTTGGCTTTGGTTGCTTTGAAATTATTCAAAGACATCCTTACTTATAAGAATAGCTATTCGTGAGTCCTTGGAACTTATTTTTAACTTCTTTTGAGGCATGTCTTGATTATGTTACCTTGTCGATTGTAGAAAAGCTTGCTAAGCCATTTGATTCACTTTGTTGGAAACTTTACTCTTTGTAGGCCAAATTTGGAAAACATTGCTCTTTATTTCATAGTCTAAAACTTTCAGCTTTTACGATGGTTTAAAATATCCTCATATTTTGAATCATTAACAAATGATTTGGATTACTCGTGTATTTTTTGCTCATCGTTCTTATTTTGTTTTCAACTTCCAAATGAGGTTGCTGAAATAAACTCCACTATTTGATATTAGGGAAAAATCCCTAATCATTCTAGTTTGGATTTCTCTCCTTAATATATGAATTCATTTCATTAATCATCAATTCCTTTTTACTATGGGTGCTTTATTTGGTTAGCCATTGCAAACTGATCGGGCAATAGCTACAAAATCTCAACCTTCTCTGGCTAGAACCCTTGATGAAATGGACATTACCAAGAAACACCCCAAAGAAATCTGGCTGGGATCTAAAATTATGATTATATGCAGTAAGTTAATTTTAAAAATTTCCCCATCTTTTGTTCACATAGTAAAATCTACAGGCAAGATAACTCTAAATGTTTCATTCTGCATCCTCACTTAAAAAAGAAAATTCATATTAAGAAAACTATCGTTCCTAACCCTAGATCAACCACTATTAAATATTAAAAATTTAATTTAGAAAAAAAGGATTCATTGAATATTCCTAATAAGGCTATTTTACCTCTTATTTCTTCTATCCAATTGAAGGCTTGTAATGTGGAAAATAATAATTTCTCTAAACTATTGGATGATGATTCTTTTCTTCTAAGTCAATCACATCCTTCGGTTTTGATTAATAAAATGATGCTTTAATTGAAAATATTAATGAGGATATCAATGTTATGCATCATTCAAATTCAATGGAGAATATGGCTTTGGTTTCTCATGATATTCATTTTGATAAATTTGACTTTACTTTAGTTCAGGATGATTTAATTTCTCAAAAAGATTTGGTTTTTATCAAATAATTTGGGAACTGAAGAAGAAGGGCTGCATGTTCACACTTGCCTTCTTAATAAATTTATTTCGGCTCCCTCGCTTGCTATACCTGATGCTCATTTTCCTCAATAAATTCTAATAACTTGGAAGAAGGAGAACTCACTTATATGAGACTTCCCCAAATCTATGACTAATGTTGCTAAATCTTCACAAAAGATGATTCTATGGGAAAAGGAAATGGTTTCCTAACTTATCATGCTAAAAAAATGTTAAAAACATCCCTCCTAAATTGTCCAAAAACATTAGATCTACTATGAACTCCCTCTCCTCTCTTAATTAACCTTTCTTAACCCCTTTTTTTATTTCCTTATGTTTAATTTTCTTGTTTGGAATGTTAGAGGGATCTATATCTGTATTCATAACCATATTAGAAACCTTTATTGTATTCATAATATTTTTTACTTATTATTTTGAGCCTCTTATTCATGCAAACAAAATTAACCATGTTGCTAGAATGATTAGTTTCAATAAATTTTTCTTTAATGTTAGTAATAAAATTTGGTGTTTTTGGAATAATTTTATAGAGGTTTCTATTCTTGATGATTTTCAACAAGTTGTCAATGCTCAAATATCTTATGGTGACTATTGTGTTTTGGGCTCTTTGTCTATGCATCTTGTAAGATCGTAGAAATCTTCTTTGAGAAAATTTGAGGAATTTTGCTACCTCATTAATAAACCTTGGTTTGTTGGTGGATTTCAACTATTTTATTCTCTTCTAAATGAAGTGGTTGCTCTCCTCATATTCATTCCATGGATAAACTTTCCATTATGATTCTTGATTGTAATTTGATTAATATTGGCTTTAAGAGTTCAAATTTTACTTGGTAAAACTCTAGACTTTGGCAATGGTTGGACGAAATTCCTTTTAATACTCATTGGATTACTTAATCGCTGATTACTTCTTTCGATCATTTAAGCAGAACCTTATCAGATCATGATCTTCTTTTGGTTTCTATTAAAGATAACTCTAATAGATTAAAGAATTTCTCTCATTTTTGATTTCAAAATATGTTGATTCAGCATATTGATTTCTTTAATGTTGCAGCTAACAATTGGAAAGCTCCCTTACATCCTGACAATTCAATTATGGGGATGGATAAATTTTGGTTTAATCTTAAAAGACTGAAACAAAATTTGGGTTTGTGGAACAAGCATTGTTTTAAAAAACTTTTGCTAAAGAAATGGAAATGTGTTAAAAATTGTTTTGAAGTCTCTATGTATCCTACTAAGATTAAGGACTTGGTGTGAAAGATAAACTTGTTAATTTTCAAAATATGAAGAGACTTATTAGTGCTAAAAGTTGCTAGCAAACATATTACGGATGGTGTGAGAAATACTTGATATTTCCATGCTTTAGTTAATAAAGAGAGCTTTAAATAATATTCAAAAAAATTAAAGATGATAATGGAGAATGGATTACAAAGAATAATGATATTAAGGATTTGACCATTAATTACTTTAGAAATATGCTTAATAAGAGTTGCTCTTATGAAGCTATTTCTAAATCACACTGATTCCTTCTATTATAACCAATAATGATAATGATTCTTCTTATTGTACTTAATGAAGGAAATTTTTAAAGTTCTTAATGCATGAACATAGATTCTATTGCTAGTCGGAGGGTTTCACCCCAATTTTTTCAAAATCTTGGTTATTATTAAAAATGATTTGGTTGAGGTTGTGTGCTTGATTTTTTAATGGTAATCCTTTTCCATATTTTTCTAGCACTTTTATTGTTCTCATACCTAAGAAAGATAATCCAGACTATTGGGGTGATATTAGACCTATTAGTCTTTGCACCTTCTTAAATAAGCTGATTTCCAAAATTCTAATTAACAGGCTCAGTCCTTTACTTCATAGGATTATCTTTCTAAACCAAACTAGTTTTGTTAGAGCTAGATCTATTTCTGATAATATTCTGCTTGCTCACCAATTAATTCATGATTTAAATGCTAAGACAAAAGGTTGCAACATTTTGTTCAAATTATATATTACCAAAGCTTTTGGCAATATCTCTTGGGATTTCCTTATCCATATTCTAAATTTATTTGGGTTTTTATAAATTTACCTTTCTTATTAAAATTGTATTAATAATGCTTGGTTTTCTATTTTGCTTAATGGGGGAGCCTTGGGCTTCTTTCCTTCTTCCTATGGCCTAAGACTAGAGGATCCTCTATTTCCTTCCTTATTTATTATTATTGTTGAGTACTTATCAATGATCTATTCTTAAATATCCTAGTATGTATTACAAAACTCTTGGTGGTCTTTTATTTCTCATTTAAGCTTTGTAGATGATTTCATTATTTTCTACAATGCTTCTATTCATCATATCAAGAATCTCAAGAATTTTTAAAATAAATTTGGTATAGAAAGTAGTCTATCTATCAATGATAACAAAAGCTACTTTATTACTTTGTCAAGCATCTCCAATAATAAAATTAATCAAATCCCGCATATCACTAACTTTAAACATCAACACCTTCCTCTTAAGTACTTGGGTGCTCCTCTTTTAAAGGTCCAAATGATCCCATCTTTGATGAGTTAATTCAAAAAATTTTAAATAAAATTCTATTTGGGAAATTCATTTACTTTCCTTTGGTGGCAGCTCACTATTCTTAAAAGCACTCTCAATTCAATGCTTCTTTATTTGATTCAAACTATTATCCCCACTAATTCTACTCTTATCAATTGATCCTTGCTTAATAAATTTTTTTTGGGGATCCAATAATTCTACTAAAGAATGCATTGGACTTCTTGGCATAAATGTTGTGGTCCCTTGGGTGAAGGTGGTCGGTTGCAATGATTGTGAAGCTATTGCCTTCTCTCATAAGCTCGGTGGAATTTTAGAAAGAATGATAGCCTTTGGGCTAATTTTATGATGAAAAATATTTCCAAGGTAAACACCCTCTTATCGTGCTTATAAATTTCTCTTTTGGAAAAGGCTTTGCTCCATTAAATGGGTTGTTGAACCCTTAATATCTTGGGGTATTCATTGAGTTCTTCTTTT